>JAJHUR010000338.1:30547-73622 GCA_027495735.1 Lutjanus campechanus
AAACAAATAGATATAAATAGATAATACAAACCAAAGAGGTGATGCTAGAATGTGCAGCAATAGCAGGATCTTTCAAGATATTGTTGTCATAGAAACAAAACCCACTTGCAGCATTTTTCATTAAACGGTACAGATGCTTCAAGCAGAAAAACATATTTTAATCAGCAGCAGAACACATTATAACCACCTGAAAAATGGCCACCTAAAAAAACATAAGCTATATTTATAATATTTTCACAGCTTTACCTTGCCATTAGACAGCCTTTGCCAACAGGGAACTGATGTTATTTATATAAGCCAAATATCAGTCTCTCCAAAGCAACCTGACTGCATTGGTGAAATCAATCATTTTATCTTGCAGAACACAGGACTTTCTGGTCTAATCTAGTTTGATCTTTCTGGTCTGTTCTTTCTTCTAATTGGTTAGTTTGTTTGTGTTATTGTATGACTAGGTGACACAGAACTCACACAGTAATACAAGCTAACTAACCAAACAAGGCAGCGGTAGACCAACAACTCCTGTGTCCTGTGAGGTAAAATTACTGATTTCGCCAGTGGAGTCTGGTTGATATTTGGCTTATGTAACTTCCCTTTGGAAAAAGGCTGTCTGACAGCAAGGTAAAGTTGTGACAATATTCTAAATATAGCATACACTTAAACTGATATTGATTTTTTTAAGTGGCTAGAATACATTTTGCTGCTGACCCTGTCCACAGCAGTACATTGCTTAGCTTACTACTGACTATGGCCAAATACCTCAAACTCCACTTCAAATAATCTGACTGCCCCTTTAACATGCTTTAATTTTTAAGGGCTGCTCTCTAATACTGTCTTTGTCTTTTCACAGATGTATCTAAGACAGACACCAAATAGCGGATTTAATGAACAGACGACAGCACTGTGGTCCTGGACACTGTGACACCTCACTGAAGTTTTGTCATGTGAAAGAATTCATCAAGTTTTTATCCTCTGTTACAGCAGACTAAAGTTAAACAATTCAAAGAGACAGCACTGTATGCTCCATGCCATCAAATGTGACAGACTGCACCTCCTCAGTTATTATCAAATGACACATATTCTTTTCTTGCGCATACTCCATTGTGCTTTGCATAATGAAGCTGAGAAGGGATTATTTATTTTTCTAAGAAGCTTGTGCAACTGCATTTTAGGATTTTTTTTCTTTTCAAACTCGACAATCAGGCACACAGGGCTGCTTTGAGAAATGAATTTCTCCCCCCCCTGACGAAGACAGGTTTACAGTTGAGAGTTGAGAAAGGGCTGCTTTATAAAAGCAGCAGTCCATCGCCTCAAAGACTTCCCTTTAGTAATGATAATAAAGGGATGCTAATGACAATTATATAGGCCTGTGTCCAAGATAACATCTGTTGGTGGAAATGTCTGTATCTGTAGTGTTGCCTGTGTTACCAAACAGTGCTCAAAGCATTTTCACCACCATCTCCTTCTGAATATAAAAGTACTTGAATAACTTAAAGATCACATTAGGCAACTCAGATTTTTTTTTGTACATCATTACAAAATCTTATTCATGATACCTAACCTTGTTAATCCAAACTATAAGTTACTGCATTTAAAAAAAGTTTATTTGCCAGTGATTTCCCTGTTCGTTCCATGAATTCATTTCTTGTTTAATACATTTTATCTGTCACAAAAACATCCCCCTGTTGAGACTTTATATATTGAATCATTTCACATAGCCTCCCAGTATTTGTTCAAAATGTACAAATGTTTATATGTACCTTAATGTGAATGAACCCTACTGTTTTATTGTATTGTATATTCCACTTCGTTTCATCAGATGAGAAAATGCTACTTTACTCCACCTCAATCAGTTAAACCTCAGAGCTGTGATTAAATGACAGACAGGAAAAATTATATTTTGCCTTATTTTTGTTGATGTGAGAAACACACACGAGTTGATTGACGGTCGAAGGTTTGAGCTGATGAGCTTTAATCAAACAAAACTGATCAGAGGATTAAAAATGATTGAAACCTTTTTTTTTTTTACTCACATGATGAGTATTTCTGTATATTTATTGAGGTGAGTTATGATATGCAATGATGTTTACAATTCACATCACTGATGTGAAGGCAGCACTGTGAATATTTCATCGACTTCTAGTTCTGTATTTGAATTGCAAGTCTGTTTTTGTGCCCATTCGTTTTTGTTTTTTTACTGAAAAATGACAAAAGCTGTTTTTTATGTCTTTTGACTGACAGATTTAGAGGAAAATCTTACTTTGTACTATATTTACTTAAATAACCCAGATGGAAAACTTGATATGGAGTGAGTATGCATTTCTGATGATGGTTTTGGAAGTTTTGTACAAACTGGAAATTTTTATATCTTGACACCTGTTTGTTTTTGTCATTTTTATATGTTTGTAATGAATAAATTGTTTTATTCTGAATGTACCAGACTGTGAGAATGTGCTTATTATTTTTAGAATCTTTTGTGTAGGAGCATGTGACATGGTTGCTCTTAAATGGGCCAATATGTAGGATTTAGTGGCATCTAGTGGTGAGGCTGCAAATTACAACCATCTGAATACATTGTCTTCATAATCATAAATTTATATGCCTATGCTCACCTCACCCTCCCCTAGAAAGTGCGTAGGAGAACCTTCGGTGGCCGCAAAACACAAGAGGGAAAAAGACTCAACATGGTGGGCCTATGGAAGAGGACCTGTAGATATAAACAACTCATTCTAAGATAACAAAAACAGTGATTCTTATTTTCAGGTGATTATATGCTAATGAAAACTTTCCCTGTAAATTACACACTGAAAGATTCACAAGAGGGGTATTTACCAATGTATTTTATGTCGTAGAGAACAAAGCATGAAAAACACTTGAGCGTGTGTGAACCACAGACCTTATTTAAGGCAAATAACCAAAAAAAAACCAACTAAAGTTCGAGACAAAGGAGCCAGAAGTGCTCATGCTAACTAATTTCTGAGTTTCAGGACTCATTCAAAAGGACGAAAGCACTAGAGTTTGCACCATTCTAACCACAAAATATAACATCAAAATTAAATTATCTAAATAAAAATCTGCCCTTCCTTTTAACTGATCAGCGTACTACTCACTGTAACTCTGGCTTGAAAAATGTAAACAGGCTTGTTTCATCTGATTTCAAGCAGAATCTGACCCTGTAACAGGCATTAAGAACAACTATAAAGAAATAGCTGATAATCTCATTGATGGTTGCTTATGTAGCCCATATATAGTATAGTTTTTCTTAAGTTTTTTCTTATTTTAAAATGACTAAAAATACAAAGAATCTACAGACATGCTACTTTTTGTTGCCTACTTTTATCTTTGTAACCCCAGAAACAGGGGTCTCGAACTCAAACTGGCTTGAGGACCCTGATGGCATGGTTGTCTCAGAGGAATATTTCTGAAAATGTACTTTTTTGTTTACATTACTAATATATTTTTGTCATACTTACCACAAAAAAGCAAACTTATAAACTCAGCAACTCATGTGTCACTTTGAATTGGTTATCAATACCCCTGATGAAAGTGGCTAGCTGAGCTTTGTCTTTTTTGTCTGTGCTTTTGTCGAACACCACAGTGTGTGCAGTGAAAACTGGATCCTGTGCTGCTAATGGTGTTAGGGTTGTCTCACTTTGATACTGATTACAGCAGCTCTCACCCTTGGACTAATTATCCAATAGATTTGAAACCCTGCTCAATCAATTATCCAATGGTAATTGTACACCTGGTCAAGGTTGACTATACAATATGTTGTTTGCCTCATGTCTTTGTCCACTTTGACTGTGATGAGGACACAGTTTCATAATGTTACGTTAAAGTCTTTAAAGGTCTTGAAGTAATCTGTGTACTTCAGTCCCTTTTGTTCTCTGTTGTTGAGATATTTCCGTCTGAAACAAAGTGGTCAACCGACCAGCTGTGAGGCCAACAATACCACATATAGAGCCGCGGTTTCAACCCATCCTTAAATCTCCTCCTGTGTTTCAACACACTGCAGGTGCTGAGTCATCCCTCTAGAGAAAGGTGAGTCACAGGTGTCTTATCTCAGCATGCAGCAGGTGTGACAAACATTGCACAACATTGCCAGTAATTGTCCATACAGTAATTCTTTATTTCAAGATCTTATCATTTTCATGGAGTTTTAGTGAATGATATTAAGAAAATGATAAAGGGACATACAAGGTGTAGATCCTCAATTGTTATCTTTAAGGGATAGTTCAGATTATTTGAAGTGGGGTTGTATGGGGCACAGTACAGAAGCTTTAAGCAATGTACTGCTGTGGACAGGGTCAGCAGCAAAAGGTACTCTAGCCACTGAAAAAAGGGCCACCTAAAAAAATCAATATCAGTTTAAGTGTACACTATGCTTTACCTTGCCGTTAGACAGCCTTTCCGGATTAGACACTGCATTCATACAGTCACATATCACGCTCTCCAAACCAACCAAACTCCATCGGCAAAATCAGTGATTTTATCTCACAGAACACTGGACTTGCTGGTGTACCACCGCCTTGATCTGGTAGTTTGTTTGTGTTATTGTGTGACTTTGGTGAATCTGAACTATCCTTTAAGACATCAAAGTTACACAATAACACAAACAACCTGACAGATCAAGACAGCTGTAGACCGGCAACTCCTGTGTTCTGTGAGGTAAAATTACTGATTTCACCTATGGAGTTTGGTTGGTTTGGAAAGAGCAATATTTGGCTTATATAATGGCAGTTTTCCTTCGGGATCTCAACATACTGTACATTTAAACTGATATAGATTTTTTTTTTTTTTTTTTTTTTTTTACAGTGGATTCCTTCCTGCCTATAATTAATAAGAAAGCATGTCTTCAATTCAAAACATGGGTCAAGATAAATAGTGACCCATAAGCCCCTCAAATGTGCAGATCTGCTCTCTGCATGTGTCATCTGGACTCACGCAGATGATTTGGCTCACCTACTATACATCACATTTGCCTATAATACCATCAATTACACACAACAAGCCATTTGCTCTTTAACTAAAGCATTTATATTGTTTCAGGTAAGAATTCATCACAGTACAGAGGTGTAATTATGTTGCACACAATCACCAAACTTTCTCTATTTCTCTTCCAGGCTTCAAGTGTCACATTACTTGGTTGACATGCGCATGACATGTTTGACCATATTTCCAATACCATCAAATATATAGTGATAGTGATACTCAGTTTCCCACATGAAGGTCGGGGTGCTGACCACTTTGTTCTTCTCGTCCACATAGGCTTCGTGAAAGAAAAGGTTAAGGTCAAAGCGGGAGTTATTTCAGAACAAAAAGCAACAACAAAATGTGTATATTTAGCTAACTAACACTGATAGTAGAAAGTACAGACAACCTGAGGGGCGTGTGAGAACAAATATTTGGTGATCCAGTCTGATCTTTATTGTTTTCTCTCTTGTGTTTAAAAAAAACAATGTATATATAAACATAATCCTTTTTAATCATCACTTATTACCCAGTGGAAGTGTGTGGTGGTTGTACCAGTAGTGAACCTGCCCTTTGCCTCTATTTTTCATAATTTTGCTGTGCTTGGGATGTTTTACCAACCCAAAATGTCAGTATTTGACATCCTGAGAATAAGACACAACAATAAACTACCTTTCTGGTATGTTTACAAACAGTGTGCAGAAATCCTACCGACTCTACCTTTAAGAACAGGTGAAAAAGGTGTTTTGCCTTTGGAGATTTTATTTTATTTTATTTTATTGGATGTTTGTTGTTGTTGTAATGCTCATTTCAGTCACAAGAGGCTGAAATGTGTGGAGTCAATAAATCTGTAAAAGGTTGAGAAAATGAATGTGGTGATATAGAGACAAATGAAAACTATTTTAAAATATAAACTTTTCATTCACATTTCTTTGTTAATTTATTTCTATGAATTGTATTTTGTCAAAAAATATGTTTATTTTTTGCATATTAGTTAATTAGATATTTTTAGTTTTTTTTTTATAGTTCATTTATTTTTATCCTTTTATTGTTCTGTATTCTTTTTACTATAGCTTTTGCTTTTTCCTATTGTTTTTGATATTCCTTGAAGGGCCAAGCTGTCAGTCAGTTCCTACAAAACAATAGAAAAAATACTAAAAAATAAATAAATAAATAAATAAGGGATACAAATAAATAAATGACATTATATGAAAAATAAATAAAAGTAAGAAAGATTATCTTGGCTAAACCATTGTTCTCCTGTTCTTAAGTCATAAACACAAGAGAAAAAAAATATTTAGATCAGACTTCAAAAATGGATCACCAAAATTGTTCTTCCTCATTTCCTCCCATAAACAAACAGACCTTAGAAAGGATATATATGGCTCACGGACGTTGTGGCGAGCGCCCATGCTCTTCACGGCCTGCACCATGTTTGTGTGAGGCCAGTTGCCCCAGCGAGTGTTGTCGTCCCGCTCGTAGCCCATAGTCACCTCGATGCTGGGCAGCACACGGCAGGCCAGCACCGGAGCCATGCTGGCCAGTCTGGAACAGGAGCAAACAGTCAGATGAGGTTTCTATTAAGTCAAGATTAAAAGACGACACTGATCTCAGGGTGTGGGAATAATTGCCTTACCAGTATCACACAGGAGAGAGTCGGAGCCTGAACAAGAAAGGATTTCCCAGCATAAAGCACTGGGGCAGCAGTGTGACGCTCGGTCTTCACAATGTGTACTTACAAATCTACTATTACTGACCAAACGATGACCATGAGGCAAGATTACAGATTGTCAGCTGTTTATTATCACCATTTGCCAATAAATTAAACCATGGGTGAATATGCAACAGTTTTGGAAAGACATTAAACAAAAATATAGTCTACTACAGGTAACACTCACGTGTACAGGAAATATTGTGAATATTTCTGGGAACCTACAGACTTGAATTTAATTTTCAGTGTTGTTCAAATCAATAGAATCCCACTAAATGTACCTGGTACTTGACATAATTACTGTTTCACTGGCAAAAAAGACAGTTCTCCCGAAAATCAAAAATACATATTTTCTCTGTCACCTGTAGTGCTATTTATCCATCTAGAGAGTTAGGAAATATTGGACATAGAGATGTCTGCCTGTGCTCCAATATAATGGAACTTGATGGCACTCGGCTTGTTGTGCTCAAAGCGGCAAAAATTACATTTTAAAAACTCAACAGCAATTGAAAGACACTTTGTTTGTTTTATTGTTTTTTTTAATTATTGTTTGTTATATCGCTCTGTCCAAAGGCACCAGACTCCACTGACAAAAACAATAATTTTACCTCTCGGAACACAGGAGTAATGGGTTTAACGCTGCCTTCATCAGTTAGTTTGCCGGTGTTAGCTGGATCCAAACTTATGTGTTAAAATACCAAACTCACACGATAACACAAACTAACTAACTGATTGAGGCAGCAGTAGACCAGCAATAACTTTCACATTCTGAGAAGTAAAATTAGTGTTTTTGTCAGTGGAGTCCGGTGACCTTGAAAAGAGCAACATATGCTGCCATCCAGACAGAGCAGAGACATCCCTGCTTATTTCAGCAAGATGATGCCAAGACACATTCTGCATGTGTTCTAACAGCGTGGCTTTGTAGTGAAAAAGTTCAGGTACTAGACTGACCTGCCTGGACTCTAGGTATTTACACCTGTTAACCCCTTAAAACACCAAAGTTACCAGTAACACAAGCAGACAGATCAAGGCAGCATAAGTCCAGCACCTCCTGTGATCTGCAAGGTAAAATGTTTTTGCCAAAGGAGAGATATTTGGCTCATATAACGATGGTTTCCTGTTAGAAGAGCAAGATAAAGCGGTGAAAATATTCTCGATGTGGTGTACACTTAAACTGATATTGATTGTTTGTTTTTTTTTGTTTCAGTGGCAGCTGACCCTGTACTCAGTACTTCCCATAGCTTCCATGATGATTCTCCCGCTGCCTCTTCAAACTTCAAGGGCGTGTCGGCTGCCATCTACTGTAGGTAATACACTGCCTGATACAATCCCACTTCAAAAAGTCCAAACTATCCCTTTAACCCTGTGCTGTTATGGTGACAGCTGCTTCACCCTCTCCTTCTCCCACTCTTTAATTCCTGTAATCCAGCATCTCCTGTCATCTCGTCTCCTGACCCTATGACCTGTTCCCCCTCGTCACCCCGTCAGTCTGCGCGTGCCAAAGGATCAGTCACTCTCACCATCACATACATTACGTCATCTGAGCCTTCATTCTGTCCTGTCTGTGCTGACCCTCTGATCTACCTGCTTGACCTCACCTGCCCCTCCTGCTGTGTCAGTGAGTGGAGACTTTTCACTAGACAGACTCTTAAACATGAGGAACCCCATTTCTGCCAGTGAAAGAAAAAAATATCCCTATGGTAAGTCAATAAAATATTGACTTTTTATCTCATGATTTAGATTTTTCATGTCATAATTTTGACTTCTTATCTCATAATTAACGGATCAGTATCACATCATAATATGAAAAGTTTGTTGTTGTAACAAGATGTTTGTGTTATAACACATGTTTTCATGTTATTACAACAGACAAATTTATCACATTATAATGTGAAACATTTCATGTTATACTAAGATAAATTGTATCTTGGCAGTAAAGTGTCTCTTTGGCAGAAATACACTTCCGTAATAAAGAGCTCAGTATTCACTGTCTGACTCTTTTCCTTTCCAATGTCCCAATTCCATTACAGGGATCGTTTATCTAGCCTGATGTAATCTGATTTAAAGTGGGGTGTCAGTGGCAGTCTGCTAATTTTTTGTCCTCTTGAAAATGTGAATTTGAAGTGAAAAAAACTCCCCAGTGTCACACACTGCTGCCCTTATATTTTAACCTCATTATTATACAACCACAATTCCCAAAAAGTTGGGACGTTGTGTAAATGTGAATAAAAACAGAATTCAGTGGTTAGCAAATTATTTTTTGACTTGCGTTCAACTGAATACAGTACAAAGACAAGATATTTAATGTTCAAACTGATAAACTTGATTGTTTTGTGTAAATATACAATAATTCTGAATTTGATGCCTGCAACATGAGCCTCAAAGTGTGTTGTGGCCTGATGAGTCCACATTTCAAATTGTTTTCAAAAATCATGGATGTTGTCTCCTCTGGGCTGAAAAGTAAAAAGGACCATCTGGATTGTTACCAGCGCAAAGTTCAAAAGGCAGCATCTGTGATGGTATGGGGGTGTGTTAGTGCCTATGGCATCATGGGTAACTGTCACATCTGAGAAGGCTCCATCAATGCTGAAAGGTATATACAAGTTTTGAAGCAACATATGCTGCCATCCAGATGATATCTTCTTCAGAGACGTCTCTACACGTGTTACAACAGCTTGAATGAGAGAAAATTCACTTTCAGTCCTGACTTAACTTTTGTGGAACATGTTGCAGGCATCAATTTCAGAATAAGTGTCTAAAAGCTTTCTGCAAATCATTGCATTCTATTTTTCTTTACATTTTACACAATATTGTCGCAACTTTTTTGGATTGTGGTTTGTACATAAGTAGAGTTACACAGTGCTGCTCCCTCAGTACTGATGGATTGAATAATAACCAGATGATACATACCCAATAGGCTTGCGGGAACGGTGGAACTCTTTAAGCACCCTTTCCACGTCATTGTGCAGCTTGCAGTCTTTGCCATCCTTCACAAAAGAGGATCTAAAGAGTTGAGAGTTACATGAAAATATTAGGGCTTCATCTTCATCACGTCAGTTTAAATTGTATTTCATGTTCCTCTGTTTGACACAACACAGTCTCAGAGTGTTTACATCATATTTCACTCTCCCTCACAGGTTCTTGGTGATGCCGTGGCCTCCAGGGAAGATGACAGCGTCGAAGCTGTTGACATCCAGCTTGGACAGGTCCTGCATCTGCATCATCCCCTGACCATGACTGAAGCGAGCCGCCTCCATCATCATGTTCCTATGTAACGGCCAGAAATAATCATAAATACTGTCTTATGGAATTAGTCAAGTCAGGTGTATGAGCATACAAAGTTAATCTGGACCCCCGTGTGACCTTGATCCATCTGAAAGTGCAGCGGTGTTTGCAGACAGGCCTACCGGTTCTCTCCAGAGGACGGCTGCTTCCTCATGTGATCCATCACATGCATCTGCTGCTGGTTTGGAGCAAACATCTGGAAGCGAGCACCATTACGGCTCAGGTGGTACATGGTGCTGGAGACAGAGGTGTCAATTACTCTTTTTACATGGTGATGTGTTCATATGGCAAACTCTTTTAATATTTAATCAGTAGGACTTACAAATAGTGATTTAGTTTCACTAGTGCAAATGACAGTTCAGAATGTCAAAATGTATAAGATAAATTTAGGATATCTGTAAAATACATCTTTTCACATGTAGAAATTATATTTCGACAAGTCAAAACTGATTCACAGTTATGTTTGATTGAATCATAGATATCAGTTATTCCTTTTTCACTAATAAGAATAACGATTACAGAAATCTACAATTTACTTCCGATATGCCCAATACTCGAAATACAATTACATATATCTGTATGATATACTTGCTGGTTGCAATTCCAAGCCGGTGTACTTCGATACTTAATTTTGACTTTTGAGAATTGAATTTTAGATATGTAGACTTCTGTTTATGATATTTGTAATGTAAGAACAAGTGTAGACATCTACATTGAACATTGTCACAAGTAAGAAATGCATTGTTGGTATCAACTATTGACATTTCTACTATTGAATTTTTGTCAATAATATCAGTAAGACTTGGAATTATAACATATATAACATTAAAATTTAATTATAGTTATCTGAAATTACGTTACAATAGAAATCAGTGGTAAAAGTATGTACAACTGACATTTCTGCTATGATATCGAAAATTCACTTCTGAGTAGTTATAAAAGATGTTGTAGGTATCTCAAATATAAGTGTTACTGGTACTTTCAGATACCTGAAGTGCAATTCTGGATAGGCCATCTGAAATTACATTCTTGCTGGTTACAATTTCAAGCTGACACATCAGTAAATTTAATTTTCAATAGAAAATTGTGATCTCCATTACCACTACTGATTACATGTTAAAATTAGAGATGTAATGAGACCAAATACTCAAAATATATATATTGTAATATTTAAAAACAAAGAAAGTCCTGTATTAGATAATAAATCCAATGTGAACAACATTTTTGCTCATATAAAATGTTTTTCCTGTTGACTTCTGCTTTCTGTCTTTAATAAAATAAAAGAAGCCTGCATGACATAACATGTGCAAACAATTGGCATAAAATGTGATTCATGTTTGAATTACATATGTACAACTGCAAAACAAGAAACACGCAGCAGCCTGCAACAGTCCTTTTATAAAAAAAATTGTGTGGAGCAGCCTGGCACAGTATCGAGGCTTTTTTTAAATTAATATTTAACATACTGTTGTATCTGTAGTTAAATGAGCTTGCCATGTGTTCATGCAATAATGTAAAAATTCCTGTCCTTAGCTCAGCAGGAGTGATACTCACTAAACTCCCTCGTGGACATCAGTCCCATCCCACCAGCCACATCCTGAGAAAACCTGTAATACATCATGATTCACACATCACAATTAATGCGCCCACTAATAATTTGTCCATTCTTTTTTTTTTTTTTTTTTTTACCAGGCATTAGGAAAAAATAAATCAGAGGATGAAGATTTGTAATTCTTTTTTTATTTTTAAAATGAAGTTGAAGTGCTGAGAATAAGTTTAAATACCATTTTAAAATAAAATAAATTCAATCATCTTTCTTATGGCTGACACTAATAGTGAAATTTCAATTTTAGTCTTTACATTTCAACTTTTTTTTTTAAAAATGTGAAAGAAAAATCTTCCCCCTCTCATTTTCCCCCTGGCCTTAATAGTTTTCCATACATAGTGACATGTTTCACTTACCACTGCAATATTGGTGTTCCCCCAGTTGCCATAGTCACCGTGGTGAACAAAGCAGGCAGGCTGGCGAGAAAGCACAGCCAGGGTCTGTTTTGACAGCAAAGTCCTGGTTGCCAGCATGATTTCGCTTCAATCTCACTGTTTGAGGAGGAAAATAGTGTGAATGAACAGTTTTTACAGCCTCTGAGCCTGTGAAGACTTTTGGTTGTAATGTTGATCGTGCTGTGGCCGTCTGTATATATACAGCAGAGTGTGGTGAAGTGACGTTAGTGCGTAAGCTCTATTTTCTGAGAAGAGACATAGCTTCCTTGCCTTGAATGGCCTATTCCCCTCCTGAACACCCTTCACTATTAATACCTTGTTTATTCATCTGATTAACTTAAGTCATTTGGCCACCGAGTGACACTTCAGCTTTCAGGGAGCAATCTAAAAGTGCTTTAACCCATTAAATATCTTGACCCATTTACAATTTAACTCTTAAGTGTGGCATCTATATGGAAGAAATCAGCAGAAATAATGTAAAATATCTTCAAAATACAGTTTTATTTTAATGCTAATGACTGATAATGAGAATAACTTTGACACAACATTCTACATTCAGGTACAATTTTTAAAAAGTGCTTCATACTGTATTTCTATAAGGTAGCAGTGGATGAGGTGCCTTTTATTCTGTACAGTACAAGGCATACTGTATGCCCTTTAAAGTCTATTAGGTCGTAAGGCTCTTACTCTGTAATGCCGTGTTGAGTCTAGACAGTAAACCCAGAAATACCCCGGTCAGACTGAAATGTCAAAGTCAATATACAGTTAAATCCAAACTGCAGCTCCTATCTATAGGCTGCATTTGGTGGAAGACACTCATAATTAGTGAAGATCCAAGACCCAAGATCAACTTACAGATGACAAATGTGAGGCAAAATATGGCATTTATTTTATTATGACCACTTTTTTTTATGTATAAACAATCAATATTTACATACTGGTGATGAAAGTAAAGCAACAATTGGAGGAACAAAATGCAGAAATGGAATAAACAGAACAACACAACCAACTAATCACCACACCAATCACAATTTTAAGCCTCAGCTGGAACCTTCCGTGAGATGTACTTCATGTAAGATTCTGCCTGAAGGTTTAAAATTTGCACACAAAAGAACTCATGCATAGAAAAACACATACTCAAACTGTCACGAGTGGAAATCACAAAGTACAAATAAGGTTCCTTTTTTTTTTTTTTTAATCAAATACAAGAAACATGACACAACCTGCTCCTGATACTAAGCGTCAGTCATTTCGAGACATACAGACGTGTTTCTCAATTTTCTCCGTGGCTGCTGCTGCTAGCTCTCGACACACAACACATGTCATGATCCTTTTCAGAACGTCCACAAAGACTGGTCTCACATTTTGCAATTTTCTTGTGTTATTTCAAGTACAAATGTGATTTAAAATAAGACTAAACCAGTGACAGATGTCTACAAAGCAAAAGAAAGAAAGAAAGACACAGCACAGACAGCTAAATAATAAATAAGGTCCATTTGATATTTTATATAAAAGAAATATCTAAAACAAACTCCTCAGTGTATGTCTGCATCTTTGATGGTAAAATAAAACCATACACATGGCAAGCTTATCAAAAATTACATCAAAATGATGCTTAACAAAGCTCCATCCACTTCCAACCAAGAGCAAATACAATCACTGACATTCTGCTGACAGCCCAGCCTCAATAATTGGCACTGATCACGCTGCGGCTGTCTCATCACTGCATCATTACTTATGATGAGCCATGTTTGAGCACTCCTTGCAGTTTAGATTGCTTCACATGTAAGAACCAAATCCTAAAAGCCATTTACATGCAAATCACTAACAACTTCAGTGGTGAAAGTAAGAATCATCTCCTAAATTTCTGCCACCACTAAAGAAAGCTTTCATGCACCCAAGCACTGTCAGTAGAGGAGTTAGTGCACCGACTGTGTGCACGCTGTGTTCATTATGGAGAGTATTTGCGAAGATATCCATTTGATAAAGAGTGGGGTTTGCTCATCAAGCCGATAGCCGTGCTGAGAGAGAAAGAAGCATGTGTTGTTAACAAGGCCAGTCCGGCGGTGTTAGGGTGTGTAGGCAGGTGGTGGCTGAAACTGATTGGCAATGTCATAATCAGCGGGGAAAGTTTCACTGCTGTCCTCCATCTCAGAGAGCAGCTCTAAAGCCTGCTCCTCCTCCTCGGTGGGATAGTGGCGCAGGAGGTTCGCGGCTGTGGCGAGGATAGAGGCTCCGCCAGCGCCTGCCACCAGGTAGAAGCTGATGGCGAAAGTGACATATATGAGGGAACCGTGGTACTTTTTGTGTTGCTGCTGCAGGGACAGGATGAGCTCCGAGGCCCAGTAGCAGAAGCCGATGACTGTGGCACACTGCAGCACTGAGGAGAGAAAGAGAAAACGGTTAAAGTCAATATGTGCACAATATGCAATTGTGCATGCTAAAATTAGCACTGCAGTCCAAATAGTGAGTTGGAGCAATAGATCATATATTAAAAGGGTTGAAATCCTATTTAATATATGAGTGAATTGTTTCCCCCCGCCCCTCCTCTTCAGACTTCGGGAAGCTCAGAGAGGCTGCAGGAGTAAAAGACAAATACTACATTAAAACTTGAGAATAAAAAAGCGAGAATGAGTCCCAAACTTCCAAGTTGACCAGCTGTTTATAACCGTCAGTTGTCTGTTGTTGTAAAGTTAAGCACGTTATCCTGAAAACAAAAGTCAACTGCTTTGAAAATACACACTCTGAACTAGAGCTGCAATGATTAATCGAATATTTATGAATTATTAAATGAATCTCCAACTATTCTGATAATTAATTAATCTGAGTAATTCTCTAATTTCAGCTTATTAAATGTGAATATTTTCTGTTTTTTTTAACCCCTTTCTGATGGAAAACTGAATATTTTGGGGTTGTGGGCAAAACAAGACATCTGAAAGCATCATCTTGGGCTTTGGGAAACACTGATCAACATTTTTCACCATTTTCTGACATTTTATCAGCAAACAACTATTAATTAAGAAAATAATCGACTGATTAATCGACTATGAAAATAATCATTAGTTGCAGCCCTACTCTGGGCTTTGAGTTCCGTCAGTGTCCGTCTCACTGCCTGCCAGACTCCATTAACATATTGCTCAATTTAACTGACAAACATCAACTCCTTCTACAAGATTATCAATGATTTTTTACAACACATGGACAGACACTTAGTCATTCAGCAAGCAGTCAGCATTAATTTGAACTCTAATTAATACGAAACGGGCCAACAAAAACAGTTATTCAAGCCCGGAATAGAAATTTCAAAGGGAGAGACCGCAACTGTAGCGTTGATGTTAGAGAAGCAAGTATTTTAACTTGTTTCCTTGACCTCAGATGATATATCATGGCCATTTTATGATTAATTTGTGTATAAATATATTACAGAATGCTCTTAGGTACCCAAAAATTACTATTAGGATTTTTTTCAACCCCTCCTATGGTATATGACAATATTTGAGTAAAAAAAATAAAACACTAAGCCCTCTACCATTGTGATTTAAAGGCCTTCTGTATTTTAAGTAGTGTGTCCCCTCAGAGTTGCTGTGAGGCAGGAGTTGTTGAGGCGGGATGTTCAATAAATTTTTTAAAACAATTGCATGTAAAGGGAGGAAGCATCTGGCAACACACAAGATACACTTGAAAGCACAGAAATGCACTGTGCTTGACTGCTTGCGTGACCCCATATCAAGATCATCAGCCGGGCACCTGACCCCAGAGATGGGGAGTACAGCTACAAGCACTAGATGAGACATCATAATACTGCTTGTTTTAAGGTAACAAAAAGACAACAATTCTTATTTTCACGTGATTAAAGACTAATGAAAACATATTTTTGCCATATTTGGCCTACAAATCCTCCTATATCTTTTGCATTGGTTCTTAGTATTGTTAGTATTGTTTTACTATCGGGAAACAAAAAACACAACCCTACTACAGTGGTGAGCTGGTGAGAATATTGTTATGTTCCAATTCTGACCTCTGATGCCTTGTTCTGTGCACTTTAATAGAAAGCGGAGCATCTGTATTTTTTGGCAATATTGAAAACAATACATCAGAATTTCTAAATACCCTAGTATACCATAATACCTTGATACTGCCTGAGCCTACAGTCTATTCTAAAATAAAATGCTTGTTGTTGGATGACAGATTAATACCTGTGAGAATATGTGCAAATGCATATCTGCGTGTGATCTTTAGTGCAGGGTGTTTGGGGCCAAACACATCTAGGAGGAAAGCAGTTAGACTGCATAGGATGCCCAGGAAACAGAAGGCAGCGATCACCCTCAGCAGCAGGATGGTCTGTGGGTTTACACAGTAATCTGGAGGACACAAAGAAGTCACAAAGCATTACATGTGAGCAACAAGATTTATCTCTTCTGTAGAGTGTAACAGGTTTGTGCTGGTCCTCACCATCCAGAAGCTTGGGGTCAATGTACCCCAGGACATCTGCCACCCCCAGTTCTTGTCTCGGACAGGTGCCTCCATGAACCCGGAGCCAGGCCGGTTCTGCCAGAGCCGTACAGAGGGCTGTGATGGACAGAGCTCCGGGTAGGGCTGACACCAGGCTCCGCTCCGGCTGCTTGGGCAGGGAGGTGCCCCCTCTCCTCCTTCGACCTCCAGGGACAGTGGAACCTGGCGGGGCGTACATACTCATCCGATCTCCTTATCGTCTAGCGTAGTGTTGGTTTCCCTTTATTGTCAGTATGTGACTGCACTACACGATCCTTTGGTAAGGTCAGCCAGCTGACTGACCACAGTTAAGAGCCGTTAGCCGGTACAGCTAACGTTTCCTGGGTGGAGAACAGATGACAACGGTCCTGGAGCTTCGATCACTGTGGTATATGATGTTTCCAAACGACGTTTGACCTTAAAACTATCTGCCTGAAATAAACAGGATGAGTATCCGACTGACGGGAAACAATGAACAGATGGCCTTCGGGCCTGTTAGCTCTGTTGTTAGCGTGTGAAGCTAACTCACAGCTAATGCCAAACTGTCGCCAGCTGTCATAAAAATATAAACTTATTGGAGACAAATTCAGTAACGTATAGGCTATTAACTGAACTATTAACCTACTGTGATGAAAAATGACTATCAGTTTAGTCCAGAAAAACAAAGACAAAACAAAACAAAAGGCAGCTTACGCTGGTTTCCTGTAAATTACCGACTTCCTTGTTCACACCATTCTTCTTCGTGGCTGCAATAAGGTGCAGTCTAAACGCGAGTGGTGGCGATCAGTGCTGCCACCTACTGGTGACTTCTCCAAAAACAGCTAAAAAATAGCAGTAAATGGTTAAATATGCTGTTCTAACATTATATAACATTTTTAAGCTGTTTTTTTTATTGTGATTATGTTGTTATGCATTATGCAATTCTACTAATCACATAATTATAAATATGCAATGTTTATAGGGACTTAAACAAATTAAGTCACTTCTTAATTACTGCAACAAGCAGGAGCAGAGAGAAGAATAACAAAAGCAAACACTTCAAGGTCTACAAAACAAATAACTAGAACTAGAATAAATTTTTGCCAGTTTATATTTTTGATTTCTCAAATAGTGGTCGAGTACACTTAAAAATCAGTATTTTAAAAAGGTTATTCTTTTAACCAATTTGGTTGCATTATAATAATAATAATAATAATAATAATAATAATAATAATAATTATTATTATTATTATTATTATTATTATTATTATTATTATTATTATTATAGTGACAAATTATACATTGTTATGAATATAAAAAAGAAAAGGAAAAAAGAAAAAGAATTCCCACAATGCACCACGTCAAGCACCTAATGAGCAAAGATGGCGGCATTTCCGACATGGTTCTGTTTGTGAACTTTTGTACTTTGTTCTTTCGTGCGCATACGTTGATTTTCTCCCATTTCTATTGAAGCTTTTAAATTCCTGTAGTTCAGGACAGTATCTCAGTTTGTTTATGCAGCTTGTTACGGTGCGTCGTGCTGTTTGTTAAACGATTTATCTCGTGTTAGCTAACCGTCAGCGCTAACGGACAGGAGAAGACACCTGACCGGGAGTGACAGCAGTTCGGACACATCTTCATCATTGTACCAGCAGCTCAGACATGAAGGAGGCTCTGTCCCTGGTCCAGAGACTGAGCGCTCACCCGGACTCTCGGTGCTGGTTCGTCTGCTGGAGCCCCTCTGGGACGCTGCTGGCCTCCTGCGGGGGAGACAAGGCCATCCGGATCTGGGGTAGAGAGGGTGAGCTGTCAAAATTACTGAGTGACAGTTAACTTACAGAACATTGAGCTGATACTTAAGCTTGTGGTCAAATATCATTATAATATAGTAATATAACAGTTTGGGTTTGATTGGATGTACTGTCTTCTCATAACAACTCACTAACGTTAATGTCACTGCTTCAGTTATTCTTGAAGTTAAAACGACTTCTTACTTGTTTTCAGTCGCTCTCTGAGTTCACTCTCATGTGAGTGGTCAAAAAAAGTCAAATGAAGATGATGTTTCACGCTCCTGTCATCCTCCTTCTAAATCAAAGAAGTGAAAACATCACGAGTACTGAGTTTATATAGATAATCATAGATCGACATTCGATATTTTTTATACAGAAGCCTGTAAATCCATATTACCAAAAATTTGTGTTGCAGATTGATTTTTAATATTACCATCATTGTTTATTAACAGAAATTAAAGGGATAGCTGCCTCAGTATAAACAGTATGATGGCTGACAACCTTTCTGACCTCCTCTTGCAGGTGACTCTTGGATATGTAAGAGTGTCCTTCAGGATGGACACCAGCGCACTGTGAGGAAAGTGGCGTGGTCTCCCTGTGGGAACTATCTAGCCTCTGCCAGCTTTGATGCAACCACGTGCATCTGGAAGAAGAAGGACAATGATTTTGAGGTTGGGTGAGATGTTTAATCTGAACTTTAAATGTGGTGTACCTTTGTAGATTTCTCTCTGAGTTCAACCTTTTAACCTTTTTTTTTTCCAGAGTTTGACTGTGTTGGAAGGACATGAAAATGAGGTCAAATGTGTGGCATGGGCACCTTCAGGGAACCTGCTGGCAACATGTAGCCGAGACAAGAGTGTCTGGGTCTGGGAAGGTTTGTGTTAAACTTCACTGTGTCACTACATCAGATGCATGAATCCAATTTACTGATCTACTGATCTGTGCCTCTGAAATGATCTCTTTCCATTTTTGCATTTCACAGTGGACGAAGAGGACGAGTACGAGTGTGTTACAGTCGTAAACTCTCACACACAAGATGTCAAGCATGTTGTTTGGCACCCAAACCAGGAGGTAGGTCATACTCATGCTCTGTGCACTGAAATCATTTCTCAGTTTTTAAATATATTTTTTATTATTTTGAATGCTTAGCAAAAATATGTTAGCTGCAAAGGAAGAAAGGACAACAAAAAGGACCTCCCCCTAAAAAAACCCAAGGAAAAAAACCAGCACATTTTAGCCACGTTCAAATTAAATAAAGTACAAAGCAGCTTTACAAAATACATATACGTAGGTATATACATATAGTGGGAAAAAAAGATACACAGCAACGTTCTTTGAGTTGGCCACATCAAATTAGTCCTCGCCCTAAAACAATTTCAATCCCACATTCCAGATCTTGTCAAGTACACTCACTCTATCGTCATCCAGATGTCACGTTTGCCATGACTCCCATCCACAAACCATGAGTGGGCTCAAAGTCCAATTTCCACACTCTTAAAATCAACTTTGCAATTACCATTCCAAACAAAACAGCCATCGTTTCATTCTTACTGGCTGAAGATATGGAATTGGTTGCTTCAAGAAGGGTAATGGGTGGATCAGGTTCCCTGCGCTTCCTAAAGCAGCTGAAAAACAATGAAAGCTGCTTTTCCAATCTAGATAAAGTTTACTGCACAACCAGAAAGCATGTGTTAAATTATTGGCCACAGACATGATTACAAACAGGTGAAACATCAGTAAAAAAAAAGCTGTGTATTCTTTCCTGGAGTTAAAGAGTCTGTGTTGTTACCTCACTTTGTATTCACCATGTGTTTGTTCAGCTCCTGGCCTCAGCCAGCTACGACAACAACATTTGTATTTACAAGGAGGAGGAGGATGACTGGGAGTGTCGGGCCACCTTGCAAGGACACACGTCCACAGTCTGGAGTTTGTCTTTTGATGGGACTGGACAGAGGCTGGCCTCCTGCAGCGATGACCGCACCGTCAAGATTTGGAAGGAGCATCCAAATGACAGTGCACCGGGTGAGTTGTTGGTGGTAGACGATGTTAGTCTGATCATAAATCAAGACATTAATCAGAAAACGTCTTGTTTACAAAATGTTGTATCCTATCAATGACTAAACTATGACATTCCATGTCATGTTTTAATTATTGACATGCAAGCACTTCCGTGTCTTAAGACTCAGAATCAGTAGAAAGCTGCATGACACTGGAGACCAGATTTAATATCAGCCACATATTAGAATTGATTTTACAACATGGCATCTTTTTGTCAATGTGGACAGTCATTAATAAATATCAGAAAGGTCTTAAATTGCACATTTTTGTTGTCAGATTCTGTATGAATGGATAAATTGGTAAATGTCCATTAGTGCAACAGAGATCTTTTTTAAATCAGCTGTGGAAGAGCTGCAGCAGTAGATATTTTTGTTAGTGTTTACAAAGAACTTTCATATTGTGTTGATTTTGGAGGCTCCTGTGGATAAAAGCCTTGATTCTACTACCATAACCACAAAATATAGCATCAAATAAAAAAACTATCTTATAAAAAAATCTTCTTTTTAAAGGTTAAATGTTTATGATTTAGGGCAGGGGTCTACAGCCTATGGCTCCGGAGCTGTATGCGGCTCTTTTGCTCCTCTTCAGTGGCTCCGTGTGGTTTTTGACAAAAAATTTTTTTATATGGAAATAAATAATAATTTAACATTTTAATTTTCATTCATCATTGTTTGAGGTCTAAATTGATTCTTACATTTTCCAATTGTTAAAATACACCAGATTTTAAAAAAAGGTTTTGATATTTCATCAACCCTGCTTCATACGCCTTTGACTCTTCATTTTTTCAGTGGTTAGTCTTAAGTCTCTCAAAGTTAGTTAGCTATGAATGCCAAATCCAAAAAACAGAAAAATCTCAGAGGTAAATATAGAATCTAATAGTTGTGACTCCAGATAGATTTTTATTTTTGTCCAAAAAATGGCTCTTTTGCAAGTGAAAAATGCATACTGCTTATTTAGGGGGATTTATTGGCAGAATAAACCTGAAAATAAGAAATGAATTTACCAAGTTTATATCAGCCTAAATGTAATGCACATTTTTGTCAAAACACACAAAAACTATATAAAACTTACATTAGGGTGGATAAGTGGACAGATGCTGGAGAACTATTTTATCTTTTTTTCTTCTGTTTGTCAAACAGGAGACTTGTCGTGGAAGTGTATCTGCACTCTGTCTGGGTACCACGGACGAGCAGTGTATGATGTCGCCTGGTAAGACTCTTCTCGTCATATTATACTATATTATATGAGTACAATGGACTCTCAATCCAGTTTGTACCCTCACTTTGGTGAGATCTGTGGATCAGCCTGCTTGTCCATTAAAGGGATAGTTCACCCCAAAATCAAAAGTACATACTTTTCCTCTGGCCTGTAGTGCAATTTATTCATATAGAAAATAGTTCCTAAATGAAACTGCTCACAAACACAGGCTGTAGACTCTATTTTAAAACAATTAAAATGCCTTTATTGTCATGGCATTGCCATGTTAGGCCATAAAACAAACAGACTCTGACAGTTTCGGCATCAAGCCTTTGTCAGGGAGTCAAACACATGACATGCAGCAAAAGGACCTTTATATTGTCCTTCCATCGACAGGAATCTTGTGACCAAGAGAGGTTGTGGGAATATAAACACTCCAGCAGATGGAGTTGTTTATCCCACAATATTCATCAAACATTTAATTAAAGAGAATCATATTACTTAGTAATTTCAGTAGTAGTTTAACTATATTGCTATGTTGAATACTGTGGGCTAAACAACGCCATCTGCTGGTGTGATTTTATGTCCACACACTGATCTGATCTGTTTGACTCCCTGATGAAGGCTTGATGGCAAAACACATTGGAGTCTGTTTTAAGGTCTTACATGACCATGACGTGACAATAAAGGCACCATAATTGTGAATTGTTATAAAGTAAGTGCCTTTGAGTTTGGGTTTTTTATTAATACGTGTCCCTGTAGAAATAGCACCTCAAACAAACGCATTTTTCCAGGTGCTCCTACCCAAACATTTTTATTATTATTGGTACAGGGGGTAAATTAACACTTTGGTAAAATCAATTGAATTACCTCTCATTAAGAATTTTCAAATGCATTGTATCATCTTGTTAGATCAAACCGATAACGTTTATCTCTGCTCAGGTGTCGACTGACTGGCGCCATCGCCACTGCCTGTGGTGACGATGCAGTGCGAGTGTTTAAGGAGGACGAGACGGCCGATCCCGACCAGCCTGTGTTCTCACTGGCCTCTCAGGTGGCCAAAGCTCACAACCAGGATGTCAACTGTGTCGCATGGAACCCAAAGGAGGCAGGTCTCCTGGCCTCCTGCAGCGATGACGGAGACATCGCCATCTGGAGGTTCCAAGAGGAAGACTGCTGAACATAACTGGCTTTTCAAAACAGAAGTGGCAGGTCACACACTGGGAACTGTAGTCATCACACTTGATGTTCTTTCACCTTACACAGCTGACAGCTCAGCAGGATTCAGCTTGATATTTGCTTATAAACATGTCACATGTTATTATTAAAGACATAGCTTGGATTATTTCATGTAGGGTTGTATGAGGTACTTATCCATAGGCAGTGTTTTACCTACAGTAGATGCCAGACAGAAAGCCCAGAGGGGCACCAACACGAAAGCTAAGCAATGACCTGCTGTTGACGGGGTCAGCAACAAAAGGTATTTTTGCTACTTATAAGACAGTTGACAGAAAAAGCAGCGTACGTTATATTTAGAATATTTTCAGTACTTTACCATCTGACAGGAAACTGCTGTTACATAAGCCAAATATCGCTCTCTCCAAACCAACCAAACTCCAAAAGCAAAATCAGTCATTTTAGCTTGCAGAGCGCAGGAGTCGCTGGTTTACCACTGCCTCCATCTGTTAGTGTGTTTTTTGTTTTTGTGACTTTGGTGAATCAGAACTAAGTTTTTAAAACACCAAAGTCACACAATAACACAAACTAACAGATCGAGGCAGCGGCATACCAGCGACTTCTGTTTTCTGCAAGGTAAAATGACTGATTTTGGTGATTGGAGTTTGGTTGGTTTGGAGGGAGTGCAGTACCTCACTCCAACCCCTCTTCAAATAAACCAAACTGTCCCTTTTTAATGTCTGTTTCTAAAACGATAATGCTTCAGTGCATCTTGTGCTTTGTAAGTCTACAATATTTCTTTGTAACAGCTCAATGAAGAATCTATTGATATTTCATGATGTTTATATATAAATAAAAACATAAAACATATATAAAACAAGTGTGGCTTCTCTTTATTGCAAAAAATATCCCAGACAACACATCGTACTAAACATTTTAACCAGTCCGAGAATTAGATTTCACAACACATTTTAAGTCCAAAAATATAACTGGACAGGTTTTTTTGTGTGTATTTAAAGACCCAGTCTGGGTGAAGAGCATACCAATTTGATAAAAATTTAATTTTTTGCACTTCTAATGGTTTATCAAATTTCAGTCAGATCTGACAACAGACAGTAGATCATTAAGCACAAAGTTTTATCTACTCAGTACACTCAAAACCCAGATTATGGCCTCAGTGGCAGTCTGCCACATACCTGTTAATACATGTCTGATTATATTAACTGTCAACAGATGCTGTACACTAATTCTGGACTGGTGCACATCATTCAGGTGATTTAAACTGAGACACTGAATAAAATGACTTCTTTTCACTTGAGTAGAGATGATAATGACAACTTGAAGAGACAAATCAGGCTTAATATCTACAGTAAAAACAAACAAACAAACAAAACAAATGCCTACTGATCCCTCTCCATATAAAACAAAATTCAGGAGACTTAAATCCTCACATTACTGATTAGTCTGAGTCACTGTCTCCATCACTGTCCGCCTCCTTCACATCCACGCTGAACTTGTACTCCTGGTCGCAGCCCATGTATGCGTCACTCATGAAGTACAGGGTGTAGTTATGAACGCCCATCGCTGGTGCAACGAAGTCCAGCTTGACCTGCAGAGGAGGGACAGAACAGATAAACAAAGTGAGGCCTCTGTTGGCTTAAAGACTTTTTTATTTTTGGTCATAGAGAACGTTTGCAGTGGGCGACTCTCACTGACCTTTGCTTTCTGCTGGAGAGTCAGCCTCTTGATTGAGATAAGGCTGTTGGACTTGGGATCTCCGATCACCACCCACCAGCCCTCCTCACGTTTCTGTAAGAGTGATTACATGTCCATGAAGAAATGATCATAGAGACTCTTGGTAACATAAAAACACATGGCACTGATTTATATTTATTTACCTGAGGGAACAGAGGTGCGATGACAGGCCCAGTCACCTCCTCCTCTCTCTCCAGCTGAACCTGAACCAGAACTGGACTGCCACTGTGAAGAAACATGGAAACATATGTCAGCATTCACCAAAAATAACAATCAAGGATGAAAAATAGACATTATGCCCCTCAAACATATGTATTCATTCAGTTGTTACAAAACAACACTGCTGACAGAATTAAGGCTGTACTGAAAAGTTTGAGCTTAGAACCTTTGTTCATAACACTGACATTCGAATGAATAAACATTTTTCATTTTTGTGATGTCTTCATTCTGTTTAAATCCAGTATTTCTGCACACTTGCGGATAAAGTTCAGGCTATCTGATTATTAGTAGTATTCAGTGGTGGTGTAGGACTCTTTCTTACGTGATCCAAACATTTCTGTTAAGTCCAGAGCACTGTTCAATCAAAATTAACTGAGAAAAGATGGATGTAATCATTTCCAAAATTCCCATCATTTTTTCATTTAAACAAAATAAGATAAGAAGAAGAAAGAAGAAAAGATTCTGCTTCAGTCCATATTTGTTGGCATTTAACCTCTCAAAAACATTTTCACTGCAGTGAAAAAAACTGTTTGCTTTCTGCTTGACGCCCCCAAAGGGAGACACACACTCATATAGCAGGGTGGTCTAGCAGCAATCTAACTGCACCATAAATTACATTTATTTAAACAATACTGACAAGTTATATTAATTAAAGAAAGCAGTGATGCTGATAAATATCCGCAATAAAAATATCAGATGTGACAGATTATGTCAAAGCATTTAATTTGAATTTTTTGGCAAAATGCTCCACAAAAGTCAAAGTATATTTGTGAAGTTTTATAAGAACACGTTAAGAGTCAGAACAGATCTTTATTTTTGTTTTAATAATGATATCAGACCGGGTTCAGTCAGAGCTGTGAAATATCACATCATATATCTTTGCTCACTATATGTGAGCCTTTCTTACCCTCAGGTATACATGAACTACAGGTTATATGAACTTCTTTTTAAAATACAAAAATGAGAAATCCCTAAGAGACAGTTTAAGAATCTGATGAATCAGTTTGCTCAAATTGATTTTGTTAAATGATTTTAAATGGGTTTTTTTTTTTCGAGTGATGACAAAATAAATTATGAAACCAGACATTGGAAGCTTTATTAAAAAAATCTAAACAGAAGCTTCAGATGTCAAAAAATGAGTTTCAGTACAGCCCAGGACACAACCCATACATACCTCTTGATGTTGTCTTTTTCTGCCACTTCGTACGACAGCTCGATGTTGGGGTAGCGGTTACAGAATCGAGCCACATCGGCCATCTGGGCGTCTGAGAGCTGCAGCAACGCAGTTCTGTCTTCATCCTCCATCTCCATGATGTCAAAGATGCTCTCCACACCCTGATGAAAAGAGCAGGGATAAGACGGTCCATGTACAATGGCACTGGAGCAAAAATTAGATTTTATGAAGTGTGTTTAAGTAAAATGAGAAAACATGGCTGTACCTTATCTGTGCAGCGCTTGATGTGCTCCGAGGTGAAGAAGGGCAGCTGTTTGAGGTACGAGTCCTTGGACCACATTGCCTGAGTGACCATCTGAGCCAGCTCCATGGCTGCCAGTGCAGGACTCAGCCAGCCGTTACTGGACAGCACATCAACGCAGGCCTGGATCAGACGAACCGCCTACAAACACAACACCACTTATGTGTTAATTAATACACACACAGGAATCCAGTCGAGAAATTTAAACATTTCATTCCCACTCAGTGCCGACGTCAACATGAATCTGTACCTTGCTCAGGATCTCCTCTGTGTCTGACTGCAGTTCAGCACTCAGCTGCATCCTGGAGAGGTGGGCCTGCAGCAGCAGGTTGGTCTTCACATGGGGATCGTTGAACTTCGGGTTGTTCAGTTTGTGGGGCACTTTCTGTGCCAACTGAAACACACAAAAAGGTTGTTCCAACATGATCCGTTTCAACATACTGACTTGGTAGAGATGTGCTACTCTCACTGATACTGCTTTTCAATCTGGTATATAAATGGTACTCTTATCATCTTTTTGTTATTTTTGGAGAGAAATGAAATAGTAAATGAAAGGAAATGGAATTGACATATATCTACAGACAAAACTGCAGCTATGCTCTCCTGATTAATACAACACAGTTTACAGTTGGTAAATTAGTTAACATTTTTACTTCATACACTTGTTGCAGGCGACAACGAGCATAGTTACTTGCAGCCCCGTTTTGTCAGTGAGAGCAGGGTCTGTGTGTGTGTGTGTGTGTGTGTGTGTGTGTGTGTGTGTGTGTGTGTGTGTGTGTGTGTGTGTGTAGGTGTGTCTGTGTGTGTCTGTGTGTAAGACAGAGGCAAAGAGAGGTGGTCTCGGGAAAGAGATCTCTCTTTTGGACTGGAAAAAAGTGAAAATGCATCAAAAACAAGGGTCTTAATTTTTCCAATTCAGGTAACAGAGGGTTTCAGTACAGGTCCCCAGTGATAATGTTATTGTGCTTTGCAAAAATGGTCAATATATTTGTCAGTGCTGTGTGTTTACCTGTCGGAGAAGTGCATCCTCGTGATGTCTGATGGGAATGTTCTTGTACTCTGCAGCATTGGAGATGATCTCAATTAACCCACGGATCTTTGTCTTGGCATTCAGGGACATGCTGAACAACTCTGCAAACACAAACAGACACAAAGTTGTTTGAATTCATCACATTTTTCATACATAAAGGACCTACGACAGACATGATAATCAGGCAGTGATAACAGAGTGTGACACAAACCGATGGTGGTGTAATTGATGTAGTAGTAGGCAGCGATCATGCCCAAATTGAGCGGTGCGACATCCATCTCATCCTCTATGCTGATGCACTTGGACTGTTCCAGGTCATGTAACGTGTGTTCAACCAGCTCAGACAGGTGATCTGACAGGTGACGATGGGACATGCCTGACAAGGGAAACAAAAGTTGACACTTATAAGTTGTTCTCAACATCTGATCCAAAATAAATGAAACCATTTCTTTTAAAACTGCTCTTTGAGGATGAGACTTACCTTGCAGGTTGTAGTAGTTGGGGTTCTGGGTCATACGGCGGTAAAGGAATGTCCACGTCAGGTAGTCCACAGCGTCCTGCTTGTTCTCCACAGTCTTGGTGACAATCTCCGCATTGAAGTGGTCGTGGAGGCAGTGGTCCAGGTGAGACTCCACCGGCAGCGGCTCGTACAGGAACTTCTTGAAGAAATCCTGTCAGGAAAAGAAAAAGAAACCATTTGGTCTGTCCTTCCTGCCACACAGTCAACCTACAAATATAACTTCTGAGCAGTTATTGCATTTGTGTGTCCTTTGTTCCATTTCTCTTTTCCCACATTCCTCCAATACCCTTCAAAACTGCCCAAAAAATGTTAAAGGGGGCAGCCTTTTTATATGTAGTGTTTGTTCTCATATTTTATAGTTCCACATGTTTCCTCCTTTAAATTGTTCAGATTTTTTGTATATATATTGTTTATATTGCTTGCTTGTTTCTCTATTTTTGCTCTTTGCTGCTGTAATACTAGAAACTTACCCACTGTGGGACTAATAAAGGAATATCTTATCTTATCTTATCTGTTCTTTATCATTGCATCTCATTTTTATATGTTGAATAAACATGATTAGAGTAGGATTGGGTTTTGTGGGGAACTATTTATAGGGATATCGTCCAGTGGCCTATATAGGTCCGGGAACAACATTTCTTCTCAGTTCCTCACAAACTCTGACAGAGACCACTTATATTTTTTGGGTTTGGTAACAACTTTTTGGACTTTGGAATCGGAAGTCTGACTAGTTTGTGACTGGGTCAGGATGGCAACTTAGGAAAGTGATGAAGATGAGTATATGGATTAATGACTGGTCTTTCTACCTTCTTGGAGCCCTGACACATGATGACACAGCGTCCCTCATCATCCAGCAGGGGTCTGTTCGCCTTGCCCACCATCTGGAGGACGTCATATATGGGATAGTCCACGTATCTGAGAGAAAACAGGAGGAGAATGTCACCAACAGGATATATATATATATTCTACCATAATAAGAGCATCAAATTAGTGGGATCCTTACGCATGGATTTTGCCGTTGTAGTACTGGGTGTCCATGACGATGACGAGGTGTGCAGAGATGTTGATGCCCCAGCAGAGTGAACGAGAGGACACCACCACCTGAACAGCACCTGTCAAAGGAGAAGACCCAAAGATACCAAAAATAATTATTTAGTCCTAAACCTGTATACACCAAGCTGAAAGTGCAGAGGAGGAGTGAGTCATACCCGAGTTGAAGAGCTGCTCCACTATCTTGCGTTCAGTTGCAGACAGGCCCTCATGCAGGTAGCCCACGCCGTTGGCCAGAGTCTCTTTCAGAGTTGAGTCATTTATTTTGTCCAGGAATGGAGCGAGGTCTTTCTCGGTGCAGTGCAAGAACCTACAGAGAGACAAACATTTATTCTTTGTCTGCAGTGTCAAGATGTAACGGCAACATCAGCACTATCACAAGCTGTGGTTACATGGACAAAATTTCTTTAAACTTTGCCGTTTACATGGATGCTGAACAAAGTGATCCTATAAGCTGTGTTTACAAGCCCCAAAAGTATTCAATCAGAGCATAACTTCTTTGGTAAAGCATTATAATAACCATTATTAATAAACGGTAAATTGATGGTTAATTAAACTATTATTTTACTGTTAACAATGAAATGAAAATGTTTAGAAGTTATTAGTAATGCTATAACTGACATAGTTTGAGATGTTTTTGTTATGTGTGCAGCAATTACAGTACAGCACAGTGTACAGTAAAATAATTATTCACCAACTTCAATAAACTATCAATTGACCATTTATTAGGGCTAAACAAATAACAACAACAAATAAATAGTCCTGGCATCCTTTATATCTTGGCTGAGCCAATTATCCGACTTATTTTATTCCTTTATCTAAAAGGTGAACTATTGAGTCATGTTGCGATTTATCATGAAAGTAATATAACACTACATTAATTGAGTGCTTTCAAGGATTTCCAGCACCTGTACCAACCCTGTTATCAGGCACAAAGCAGCCCTCACAACCTAACTGAAAATTCTTCAGATTTAGACTGGATCGGGTGAGTCTGTGAATAAATGCCTCATGTAACTTGGGTGAGTTACAAGAGGCATTTATTACATATTCTGATTATTAGTGGAATAATAATAATAACACAGGCAGGATCTTATTGTGGTGACTGACCTCTGAGGTACCACATCAGCAGCACAGAAAGTGAGGATGTCGATGGCTGTGAGGCGAGTCTGTCTGCGGGATGGGACAAACACCACGGCCGGCTTTGAGGGAGAGTGCTTCATGATGGCGTGATACACGGGCTTAGCCATGGACAGCAGGCGGGTCTGAGTGTGACTCACATTGAAACCCTAAACAGACCAGCAGAGCAACAGCAAATCAGGAATCTGACAGGAATTCATGTCTTCTTGACTGTCTGCACAATGGAATTGTTAGAAATAATAAATTCCTGTTTTTTTTTTCGCATGCTGTTCACAGACCTGGATGTGCAGCTCCAGGGGCACAGGTCTGACGTTGGGGTGGAAGTTGAACGTGGCTGTGGTGCTGCAGCCCAGCCAGTGGGCCACGTCTTTGGCGTTGGACAAAGATGAGCTGAGGGCCACAATGCGGATGGGACGCTCAATCTGAGAGGAGATGTACCTCATCCTGGAGCAGATGACCTCCAACACGGGCTAATGAAAAGAAACAAGGACGTTAACATGATGCCCAGTCTGTACATGGATATTATAGCTCACATCTTATGTGTAATCACAGCACAAAACAATGTTCATACTCCATTTTCTCCTCCGATGAGGTGAGCCTCATCCACAACAAACAGGCTGACGTTCTGGACGTTCTTCCTCTGCTTCCAGCGACGAGACAGGATGTCCCATTTGTCAGGGGTGCTGACAATAATGTCACCTTTTCCCAAGAGCTTCAGATCTGTGCTTGTTTCTCCAGTCAGCAGCACCACCTTTTTGTTCAGGATGTCCTGGAACTTCTGGTGCCAGTCAACAAACACCTGAGAGACGAGAAGTTACATAATTATTAATTATAGATGGGAAAGGAAAGCGATGCTAGTTTTAATATAAGCACATTTATTCCTCCCAAATGACTTCATACCTGTTCAGCCAGTGCTTCCATCGGGGTGATGTAGACACAGCGACCTTCTGCGTTGTGCAGCAGCATCCTCAGAATAGCAAACTCAGCACAGATGGTCTTTCCACTGCCAGTAGGAGCTCCCACAAACACGTTATCATCACTGTTATAAACAGCGTTGAACACTAGAGGGAAAGAGACAATCAAATTAAATCAAGAAAACTGTAAGAAATGGGCCTGTGAGGACTCTTGGACTTGAAGAATCAAAGATGGAAACACCCAGGGGGAAAGCTATCTCTTGATTAAAGCCTCTGGAACTTTGGCTTGAAATCTCAAAAATGCATCACAAAAATCTGAGTGAATGATCTCTAGATGTATTAGAAAACTTGGTTCAAAAATAGCTCACTTTGCTGTTGAGACCATCTCTCAAGATTGTGTGGGCGTAAAAGATCACATTTTTGATTGACATCTCCTGCAGGAGTACTGGAAAAGAGGCTAAAAGAGGCTAAGCAATGTACTGCTGCAGGCAGGGTCAGCAACAAAACAGATTTTAGGCACCTAAAAAAACACAGAATTTTAAGCATACACTATATTTAGAATATTTACACTGCTTTACGTCGCCATTTACTAAAGCTGCACTCTATGATCTCTTCAAATCAAAGTAATTTTACAGAATAACTTTTGCAGAACACAGAACCTGCTGTTCTATGGCTGCCTTGATTGGTTAATTTGTTTGTTTTTGTGGTGTTTCAACATGTTAGTTTGGATCCAAATAGCAGAATTGGTGGCCTGGTAACTCAGTTGGTAGAGTGTTTGCCCCATGTACTGAGCCTGTGAGTTCTCTGCAGCAGCTGTGGGTTTGACTCCCGCCTACAGCCCTTTGCTGCATGTCATTCCCCAACTCTCTCCCCTGATCCTGTCTTATCTTTAGCTGTCCTATCAATAAAGGCATAAAACCCCAGAAATATTTTTTAAGAAACACCTTAAATTACACAGGTAGAAGGCTATTGTGGATCTGAGTTTCCAGTGGCTTTAAATGATGATGGAAAAGTACTGTGGATAACAGACTGTTTATATCGATCTGTACCTTGTGTCTGGATGGGGTTGAAGAAGGGGAACTTGTTCTGGTAGAGAGCCTCAAAGGCAGAGTTCCTGAGAGCAGTGACAGGCAGCGGCTGCAGATCCAGCAGCTCAGTAGGTGGAGGGTACTTCTCTGGCAGGATCAGGTGACGGAAGGACACTGGAAGCTGAGTCTCACAGGCTGAAAAGAAACAGAAGAAGTCAAGCAGTTTGTTGATATTTGTTCCACAAACATCACGTAATAACACGTTTCAATCAAGTTACTCACAGAGCCATCGGTCTGAGACAACACGGATGAAGTACTGTGGTGGCAGAGGCTCGAACACGGGGACAAAGAAAGTCACAAGATGTTCGTCCTGGGCGTATTTGGCTTTGAGCAGGAAGTACTCATGGTGGAGGATGACCTCACTGTCCACGTCCTCGACCAGGATCCAGAACGCCTCTGATGATCCATGGATCTAAGTGGGTAAAATTAAAGTGTGTCAGGAGGATATGATACAGAGAGAGTTTTAGGTGCAGAGCATCATGGATCTAACAACTGACCTTGTCATCCCACTGGAAGTCAGGTGTGATGGTGAGCTCCACTTTCAGGGTAGAGCGGGTGATGGGCTGCAGGTGGACTGCCAGGTCCAGTTTGGGGAACTGGTGGACGTATTTGTGGATGGTCTTCCCCATTTTTGGCATTCGGATGAGCTCACCTGACAAATGAAACATATGACTCCTAATTACTCTTCAGGCTGAGGGATGAATTCAGTGCGCTTGTTGCGGGGGAGGAACACTCACCAATCTCGTTGTGGTTGAGGTCATAGAGACGCTCGAAGGGGAAGTTTTTCTTCTCAATCTTCTTGATCACCTCCTCTGGCAGCTTCTTGAACTGTCGCAGCGGAGACATCGACTGCCACCTGTGGAGGACAGCAACACAGAGTATCAGTGGCCTGCTTTGGAAGACAAAACACAGCATAGCCTGTTTTTCAAAAGGAAAGAATTATAGACTTACATTCTCTTGTCAATCATCTTGCAAAGATTCATGGTCTTGTCTGTCAGTTGAGCCCAGCCCCTGTTGAGCACAATCTCAAATATGGCCCGCATTAACCTTCCAGCACTCTGAAACAAGAAAATAAATTTAATTAATCTCATGACAACTTCATTTCAAGAACCACAACTAACTTTTGCAGGAATTTGTTTTCTCATGTTTTACTAACACAGATTTAATAGTATTCATGGAAAGTTATGTTTGGCATTTTCAGAGAAACAATATTAAACATATCCATAAGGCAATTTCTTTCCATCATCAGGTATTGTTGTCAGGTGTTGTTGAATTAAAGTAAAAGTTGACCAAAACAATCATGAAAGTAGGTTTTTTCTTACCTGTGTAACGTACACCATGTCAGCCATAAGAGCAAAGCCTTCCAGTTTGAGTTGAGAGATGTATGCCTGGAGCAGCACATTGATCTGAAATAATAAGACACAAAATACAGGGAAAAAAATATTGGCATTTAATTAATACTGCTTATATAAACAAGAGGGGAAAAAATCAAATAACAACTAATCTGCACATCAGAAAAACAAAAACACCAAGCCAAAATCCAAGTCATCATCTTGAACTAATCTTATATAATAGCTGACTGGTGGCAAAAAAAAAGTAGGAATGCTTTTGCTTTGGTTGCTGACAACTAAATGTAATTTTTAGAAACTGATCACTCGTTATGAACGTTACCTTCGCACTGGGCTCCTCAATGCTTTCCTTCACAGGAATTGGAACCCTTTCCAGCAGCTTCTGCAGCTCCAGCTTCTCCTCCTACAAGATATTATATTTAAATTCAGCATGTTTAATGAAGCCTTGTTGGGGATTAAAACTGAACAACCATGACTGTCTGTAGACCAACCATACCTCTCTGACTGTGATGTTCCTGAACTCTGAGGAAAGTGAAAATACTCTGAAGAGCTCGATCTCACTGAGAGTTGGTTTCAGCAGCTGGTTGTAGGTTTGAATGGAGTCATGAGTGATGTAGAAGTGACTGGCGATGCGTCCCAGGTCTGTAACCTTCAGGCAAACAGGCAAAAAAGTCAACAATTAAAAGCCTGAAGACCAACTCATCACTAATTGAACAGCACTCGCATAATGAAATGATAAACGCTAATCATTTTTAAACTTAGACTCTATTTTTTAACATATCTTGGGGTCTAAATGACTTTTAAAAAATACGAAACATTTCAGAGTTGGTCCAGTAGACTGCCTCAGCAAGGAGCCATGAAACAATGACTGCAACATAATCCTTGGGGGCAAATGCCCCCAAAATACAAGAATTCCCCTTTAAGAGATGATAATCATACCTGGAAGCTGCCAGTCCTCTTGTCATATTTGACAAGGCTGTTCTTGTCCAGAACGTTGGCTGCTGTGTGCACCAGGTCCATCCTGCGTCTCTCCAGCAGGGGGTCTGAACTCCGGTCATCATGGGAGACACCATACAGGGTGGGGTTGCGGAGCATGCGCACATACAGGTAGGTGTAGCCGAGCCAGTTCACAGCATCCTGAAACAACAAATACATGAAGTTACAGAAAGTGCACAAGCAACGGAATATTTGACCAGCTCCTTACACATTAACATGCAACACACCTTTACGTTCTGCACATTTCCCAGCACAATCTCAGCATTGAGCATGTCAGGAAGCTTGCCCACCATCTGACTCTCTATGGGCAGCTGCTGGTTGAGGAGGGACAGATAGTACTGCAGCTCTCCGTGGGACGTGATCAGGATTCCCTCTCCTTTGGTGTCGTATTGAGGACGGCCAGCTCGACCAAGCATCTGAAATAGGACATAGTTCATTAGAGTTATGACTGTTAGTAAAAAGGTATGAAGCTCTCTCATGCAGTTTAGTATCCAGCCTGCACAGACTGACCTGTAAAATGTCCAGGGCTCCCAGTTCAGTCCATCTGCCTTTCTCTGGGCTGTACACTTGAGTGCCTTTGATGATGACAGTGTGTGCTGGCAGGTTGACACCCCAGGCCAGAGTAGCTGTGGACACCAGGACCTGGATGTGCCGATCAGCAAACAGATCCTCTACCAGTGTACGGTCCACTCTGGTCATACCGGCGTGGTGGATTGCGAAGCCATAAGGCAGCAAATCCTTCAGCTCAAGGTTCTACATGAGAAAGTACACGTGTGAGTCTCACAGGATTCTGACCACTAGTGGAACTTTAAGTTCTGTCATTGATCTTATTTTGTTGCAGTGAAGTTTCAGGTTTTCTCACCTTGCACTGCTCTGCCTCAGTTCTCAGCACTTCGGTGGATGCTGAACCCTCTCTGAGGAACAGACCCAGGGTGTCCTTCTCCAAACACATGTCTCTTATGGCCCTGGCAGTCTTTCCTGTCTCCTTCCTGGAGTGGACAAATACTAGAACCTGGGGGAGACAAATTAATGTCAATGAATTTGTCAAGTCTGGCTAAACGTAGATAAATGTAAGTTCAGGGGGTAATGCAGGGAAATAATCACAATATTCGAAAGACTGATTTATTGTTGTACATAGGCTGTAAGCAGAGCCTAAATCATAACCTATGCAAAGTTTCTTACTTATACAAATTAGGTCACTTCGATCAGACCGGACTCACCTGGTTCTTTCCAGCATGCTCCATTATCTTTTCATAGACGATCTCATTCATGATCTGGAAACGCTTGATGGCCTTCTTCTCTGTGATGCCAACATAAGTCTGCTCCAGGGGCACAGGACGGAAACTACAGAGAACAAGAGTGTGGTTATCAGAGATTATGTGGATGTAGTGGACCTTCTCCAAATACATGTGGACAAACCATGATCACACTTATGTGTTAACTTTTTTAACTTTCTCCAAACAGCATACCTGTTGTCAAAGTAGAAGAGTCCCTTTGCAGGATCCACACGCAGGCAGGTAGCTACATCCTCGTAGTTGGGCAGTGTGGCACTGAGGCCCAGCAGACGCACATCCTCCTGGGTCAGCTCCACATTGCGGATGGTCCTCGCCACCAGAGACTCCAACACAGGTCCACGGTCGTCATGCAGCAGGTGGATTTCATCCTGCACAACACATTTGCTTTGTTATCAGGGGAGTTTTGTGCCTAATCATCAGCACATAAAAGTAGACTATTCTACTGGGTGTTTTTTATGACTTTGTCAACACCTTCACTGTACTTACAATGATAATGAGCCGCACTAGCTGGGTGTAGGTACGCTCTCCACCTTTCCGGGTGATGATGTCCCATTTCTCAGGGGTGCAGACGATGATTTGAGTGGCATTAATCTCCTCCTTGCAGAGCTGGTGGTCTCCTGTCAGCTCAGACACTGTGATGCCGTAACTTGCCAAGCGCTGGGACAACGGAGAACATAAGTAAAATCACTAAAATCACACAACTGCCAAAATGAGTTGATTTAAATGAATTATAACAGCTGTTATATGTAGAGCTGTATATATATGTACAAATGTCTGCAGGACAGAGGCAGGGCTCACCTTACTAAAGCTTCCCACCATCTCCTGTACAAGTGACCGCATGGGTGCAATGTAGATGATTTTGAAGTCGTCCACATTGATGGTTCCGTCCAGGTTTATATGCTTTCCAATTTCTCTCAGCATTGCCATCAAAGCAACATTGGTCTTACCAGCTCCCTGTGTGTACAAAGTATTAGAAAATTATAGGAGAAAATACACTTGTAATAAACTGTCGCAATGCTTTCTACTTTACATTTGCTTACCGTGGGTGCACACACGAGCAGGTTCTCATCTGTCTCCATGGTTGTCTTAAACAACTTGCTCTGGATGCGGTTCAGGGTTTTGAACCCTTCAAATCCTGCCTGTGCATACTTCGGCAATTTCTCAATGGCAACAAGCACCTGATGACACAATGTACAGAATGGAGGACAATGAACACACCTATATGCTGGTAATCACTGCATTGTTGCTGCACTGCTGGGCAATGTCAAGTTTTCCACATTAAGACATAAAACCAACAAACCTCATCGTCAGCAAAGGGCTTGGGTTTGAGCGCAGGCACATGGACTTCTTCATAACCTTTGCGCTGTTTGCGAAATGAGCCATCCGGCAGCTGGCAACGCTTGTTGGCCATGAAGTGGCTCCCCTGCGTAAAGGCCAGGTCATCAAGGTCTAGCAACTGGCGAGGGGCCATCGACTGTAGGATGAGAAGAATTGATGTTAATTTTTTTGGTGCATACATACTGTAGGATAAAAATAGGACACGCACATCCCCGAGGCCCACTGGGTTGGGTGCTGGATCACAAAGTATCAAAGAGCATAAAAAGGAAAAAAGCTGCAGGCAGTCTGAGGAAGAGCGTCAAGCTCGAAACATCACGCTAAATAAAATTGCATATGGGAGCAATCTAAGCTTATGGTAAAACATTTCCAGATAGGTATCCTGCTTGTATGATCTGCAGTTGATAAATGAACACTTAAAATATTTACCTCTCCGTGGTCGATGTCCATCGCCTCCATGTCATCAACGCGAGACTTCCTCACCCTCTCCCTGCGAGATCTCTCCTCCTAAGAACACAACAACCCATGAAAAACATGTGATCGACAAAATAGAAAATAGATCCATTTTATATGTCTTGAATAATTTTATAAACAACAGGTCTTACCCGAATAATATCCTCCTTCTCTGTCTCCTGCAGCTGGTAAAGAATCTTTGACAGTTCCTGATCAGACTCCATCTTTCCTATGATCCGTTCCTTTTCTGCCTCACTCTGAGCACTCGCCAGCATGGTACAATACTGAACTGTGTGTCAGAAGAAAGAAAGTGGTTAACAACTCCAACAAAATCCAATAATCTGAAACTACATCGTTCTACACCAGTGACTTACTCATGCGACGGTGCTGACGGAGGATTTTGATGAAATCGAAGGTGTTGAAGCCGAGCAGCAACACCAGCTGGTTCTCACATTCTCTGTCATCACTGGCAGTCTGTGGAAAACAGACAGATGATGGATGAGCTGGTCTGAAAAATATATATGCGTTAAACGAAAAGCTCACAACAGATGAGAAGTCAGACACACCTTGAGGATTTCTAAGACTTCATCAGCTTTCTTTTGGGAGACGATGGCATCGTCATAGAAACGGCTGAGCTGACGCTGGAGCCAGAACGCATCAATGTCTCGGGGATGTAGATCTTTTTTCTTTACCGTCATCACGTCACCTGTGGCACCAAGCTACATGAAGAGTAATTTATTAACTTTTTGTGCCATACAGTGTTCAACCATTACAAAAATTATTTGTAAACATAATAGTGTAATTCAGTACAGATGTTGCACTTACATTGGCTGAAAGAGTGCAGCCCACATCCGCCTCCTCTCCTTCGCTGTCTTCGTCTGAGTGTTCATCTCGGACCTCTCCAAACTGGTCTTCATCCCCCTCCTTAGCAACAAGGAAAAGGAAAATTGGTGACACAGTCAACTTAAAACCTGAACTTCGACCTACAAATTAGGCAAGTGCAAATCCTAAGAAATAAAAAGTCCTCACCTCTTCATCAGATTCAAACTGGACATTCACACCGTACGTTTCATCTATGTTGTCGTCTGTAAAGGAAAGATCACATCATAAGGATATCTTCATGGAAAACTCTCATGAAAATATCAAACAGTGAATCCTACTGTAAATTAGTAATGTACTATACTTAACACCTACTGGTTGGTTGGTGTGCTCTTGTTTGACCAAATTCTGATACTTACGATTTCTATTTCTATATTTACTATTCTATATTTACTATATGCTTATACATTCTTGAATGTGAGCAACTGCAATTGAAACAATTTCCCCTGGGATCAATAAAGTATTTCTGATTCTGATTTTGTGGAAGCTTATACTGCAGTGCAGCTCAGCTAGCATTAGCTTTGTTTTCATTTGGTAGCCAGTTCTGCTCTGTGATCCTCACGGGTGTTTTGCTGCTGTTTGTAACTGTTTTTGATAGACATGCCCTCAGGGTAACGATATAGGAACATATGGGGAAAAAAGTGGTCAAACTTCAGGAATTCATATGCTTAGCTAAGTTTTGTAACTTTGGTTAGCACCAATTTAGGCTTGCACATAATGAACATTCAGTGCATTGTGGCCATTTAACATGCAGATTTTTTTACCCCATTGACTAATCAAGAAGAGTAGATAGAATTTCAGTTGACCAAGACTATCATGGTTGGCCAAAGAACAACACTACATAGTTATTTTTGATGCTCTTACCCATATTCTGTAAGTCCTTGTCCCCTCCGTAGTCAGTGATCTTCTTGCCCAAATTAACCAGCACATGGTAACGTGTGTCATCAGCAGGTCCAAGAAGCTGCTCTACTTCACGCCGCCTCTCCTTATCCCTCATTTTATCATTCTTTAACACTGCTAATACTTCATCAGCTGCTCCACACAGAATATCACGCGGCTGCAAAAAAAAAAAACATAATGACAATGTCAATAAAAAGCCTCAGGTGCAGGATGGAAAACACAAGCTGGCATTTAAACAAAGACTGGTGTTTTCTGTTTTCTGACCTGATCTCCCAAAGCAGCGTGGATGAAGCTGAGCAAGACTTCATAAGTCTCTCTGGTTTCTTTGGTTTTAGGCTTGTACACGATGCCCACCATTTCGTCTATGCCTTCAGACAGAAGAGTGAAGCCCTTCATTTTGTTGATATCGTGCCTGTCCTCATCTCTTTTTCGCCTCCTGTGTGGACAGAACAAGAGAAAATGAAAAGGATTAAGGATAGTGTCACCCAATAGATACTGAAACAACATAAACTGAAGTGTATTAGAAGGATCAGACATTCAATGCTTGGGCCATTTAAGATGTTTTCCTTTTCCTCCCTTCCAGGGCAGTCAATAACGTCAGTATAAAAATCACAAGAGTTATATTATCAGTGAGAGTTAATACAAATTAAATTGAATATTGTTTTGAAATGTTTCCTGTGTTTAATACAATCATGAAATGGTCAGAAATTATATAATTTACCTGCCAGCAAATGTCAGTCATTGTTTTGCAATTAACTTTTTAATTATTTATACTAGCCTTATTTAAACAGAAATTAAATTTGCTTACTGTTTATTTTGTGAAATTTTACTGAAATTGATTTACTTAAAGTTTTCTGGTGCAGAATATATAATCATCACAACAGACTGTATACTCAAAATAAACAAAAAATCCCACTGCACTCTTTTACAATTACAATAATTTCACAAAGAATCACAACTTTCACAGCTTTATAATTATACAAAATATCCTTTTGTTGACCACAGAGAGTTCCTTAACTCATACCTATTATACCAAAATATTTTGATAATCAATTAATCATAAAAGCAATTTTTCGTGCAAAAATGTTTTTAGCCTCTCAAATATGGAGATTAACCATTTTCCTTCCTATATTATCATAATAAATATCACCATCACCAGACATTGGGAAAAGTGGGATATTTTTCACTGTGTTCACAGTTAAAACAATTTGTACAGGGGCAAGTAAACTTCTGACGCCCTTCTCACTCTGGGAAAAAAAAGACATTAACGTTGAATTCTGCTTGAACGCACATATAGAAAATGTAGAGACACTAATTATATGCGGTAGCAATGCTAAACAGACTTGTACAAAGATAAGAGTGTTGTTTTAACTTGACAAAGATAATAAATAAGATCTGCTGTTGACAGTACTGACTTGTCTCGTCTTTCCTCCAGCTTCTGAGGTTTGGTTCTCTGAGCCTTGTCACCCATCTTGGTCCCGTCCAGCTTCCCCACCAGGGACAGCACCTCTCCGGTGGGTTCATCTCTCCGTGTGCGATCGATCAGAGAGCGATCAGCTTGTAACACCAAGTTTGAGTTCTAACAGATCAATACAAACACAAGACGATTAGTCAGAACATCAGTCTGTGCAGCTCAGGCTAGGCTAACTGCTAGTTAGTGGAGTGGCTAGCTAAACAAGAAGTATCATGAATTAAAAACATGCAGCTAGCCAGTTAGCTTGATAACGTAAAAGCATATTAAAAGCTGACATAGATAAATCGCTTTCTGCCTGTTGGTGATGAAATGTTCTACAGGCATAATACTCACCGCTTTGTACTCGTACTGCAGGCTACGAGCAGTAACATCCGCCATGGTGCCAGTTTTCTCTTTTAGCTTTTAGCGCTTTTTACTCGGTGTGAAGCGGCCCGCTGACTGAAAACATCCACAGAGTTCACTTAACTCTGTCTCTTTATGGAGACGACGGTAACATCGGTGCAGTCTTTAAATTTGTAGCATAAGATTGTTTTAAAAAATGTCCGAGTTTCATTTAAGAAAGTGCGTCTCTCATACGTTACAAAGACAGCACGAGCGTACAACAACCCGCTGCTGCCGCTGGTTTCCGGTTCCGGTGTTAAAGGTCACACCAGGTACACAGAGCAAAGACGAGCAGCGCCCTCTACATGTGGCGATTATTTTTGACAGAAGTCAATACGGTTTCTCAAGAACAAGAAAAACTCAAACCCTACAATAATTTTTGTCGTAAATATTATTGCAAACTTTAAAAAAATATACAAAAAATAATGTAACTGTGTCCAAAACTTTGTTTGTTTTGTTTTAATTATTTATTTCATATATTTCCTTTGTTTTTATTACACTGGCTGGTGGTAAACTTCTGAAACCCTGGGCAGGAGTTCAAGAGAAGTGCTCTTTGTTGTCACAGTGTGGACAATATGGCTAACGCTTGGGAGTGGGCTTTGAGGTTCAGGGGGGCTTGTGCTCTTTCTGGTGTTGAGGAAGACTGCTGTAGTTTTCTCTTTTAGATGTGTGACAGGCGAATGCTTCCTTACACCCTTAGGTGCCTTGTACTTGAGCTGTTGTCCTGCTGGCCAAACATTTAGCTTGGGCTTTCAATTGCAGCCAATCTGCCAGATCAGTCAAAGTGTAGGTCTGGTCTGTGTCACTCTGGAGGATTCCACAACTTAAGCAGTACTCCACAAAGCCATCATGGTGGCTTGGAGGTATCTTGCTCAGGAGGCGATCGATGTGGGATCCACATCCGAGCTCAGATCCAATTTGTCCTTCAAGAGTATTGAGCATTCCTACGAGGGACTGAACAGACAAGGCAAAAGAATCAAATGCATAAGCATCTTCAGATTTGATGGCAGAGGAGTGAAGTATGGCTCCGATCTGAGATTTCACAAGTTGCTGAGGTTGCCCATACTTATCTTGCAAGGCCTGCAAAGCTGATGGGACTTCTCCCTCAACCCGTGCTCCTCCAGGGTGGTGGTGAGGAGCCTGAAGGAGTCTTTGGCAGGCCCCCTCTTGGCACAGGATGCCCTCCCATGGTCAATGATGTCTTAGGTCCGTGCTCTGAGGCAATGACAGTGCCGTTCATGGAAGTTGATCCACCACGTTTGGCCAAGTACAGTCTTGGTGCATGCAGGTGGCGGTGGTTATAAATGGCCAGAGCGTGGGCCAGGACCTGAGGCTTCGTCAGTGGAAACCCGTGACTGGTGAAATACAAACACTACTCCACCAGATGTGATGTTGGATGTGAGCCCAATGCTTTGTATACTTGTGGATGTTTATGTGCCCTTGCATCTGTTTTTGTGCATGCACATGTAACACAGCTTCAGATGGAAAGGGACAAGATGTGCAAGAAATTCATTCCAACTATTCAGAGGGTGCAGCAGAAAGCTGGTGTGAAGAGGATGGAAAGGAAGCTGCAAGCTCTGATAGACAACATGGAGAAGACACTCAGCTCTGCTCAGTGGTTTCTACCTCCAGTGTTGACCAAACTGCCCTCAGTGGGGTCACAAACAAAACTGAGGTACCCTCATGCTTGTTTGTTTTTAGTCATTTGTGTGCTCTTCATCACCTATACTATTTTTACTTTTTGTAAGCCGCAGTGTGTGTTTAATGCACATTGTCCTACTGTTTGTACATGAACATAAAAGATAATCCACTTCCGTAATAATTCCATCAAGAAGTTACGGTCAACAAAAACTCAGATTAGTAGTTCATTTACTTCCTGAACGTGCTGTCATGTATTTGTTTAACAGTAACATTCATACTTACATGAAACATCTATGTATCTGGCAGGCCAGTGAGGTTCTGATGTTTACCAAGCAAAGTGAAGGACTCTTGGTCTCCCTGTGGAGGAGCTGTGAGAGCTTTGAGAGCTGGGAAAGGTCTGGATCCTGGGTTGGTTCCAAATTGAGAAGGCATGAATTTAATAAAATGAGACTGAACCATTTACAGCAAGTATCACTGTCTTTATTTTTGATCTCCACAACAGAGTAATAGAGCCTTTTTTCTCAAAAT
>JAJHUR010000339.1:0-13871 GCA_027495735.1 Lutjanus campechanus
CTCACACGTGTCATTTTGTTTTGTTTATTGCTTGTTTTCAGGTGGAAAGCCCCCTAAACCAGGTAAGCTGCAACATTTAAACATGTTATTCTGTTTTGTGGAAAGTGCTGTAAAGCAATAAAATTGACATGTATATATGCTCATATATTCAAATAATGTGTAAAATGCATCCAAATTGTCTTGATTTTTTTTTTGTTTATTTACTGCTCTTGGTTTTATTAACTATTGTTAAGACATAGTCAAAAACCTTCTATCTTCCATAGTAATATAGGCAGATATCATTTCTTTACAACATGGAAAATTCCTCTGCATTACATTTACTGTTGAAGTGCCCTGAAAGGAAGGAAATACAATGTATTGTTATGGGCTGGATACAGTAGCTTAATGTGTGGACTGCATTATGTTCTCACACCAGCAGGACAGGGAGACCTGCACAGATGCAAGGCAATCACTACAGAGGAACAGTCTTTTGATTGGTTGTCACAAAGTTTTTCTTGTCACCCTGTGTTTTTGTTGGGTTTGGTTTACACTGGCTTGGCAGCTGTTTGGGGCGTCCTGACTGGGTGGGACCATATAGAGATTCCTCCACCTACACCTCTTCTGTTTTGGGGAGTGATGATTGGCAGAGTGCAAATGGCCATCAACGCCTGCCAAACAATGGTGCCAGAGCACTGATTAATGTTATTGTAATGCTGGACCCTCACAATATCTGGAAACCTCCGTGTTGAAATTTACCACGGTCCTTCTCTCCGATACAGTACTGTAAATATTTTCTTTTGCTGTATTACAGTCTGAGCTGCATCAGTGCTTTAGCGATGTTTAGCCATCGTTTAATTTCTGTAAGCATTGCTGATACAATCTCAGCCTACCTCTATGTGTTTAGAAAGATAAGAAACCGAGCAATCGTCTTATAGTACTGATAACACATGGAGCAGGTTACAGAAGGGTCTCTCTGGAGTGCCACAACCCCACCCTCCAACAAGAGCTGCAGGAGAGTCATTTTGTTAAAATGACCTAATATCAGGTATTTGGTGGAAGTTGATTTTGGCTGGGATCAGCAGACCCTTGCTTTGGAAGCATGGCCCTGGCTTTTGTAAGCATGAATTTTCCCCTCTCCCTCACCAGGCATACATGGCAGAAATTACATTAGTGAGAAAACGGAAGGCAGACAATGTTAAAAGCAGCTCCTTGTGTTTTGAAATGAAAGCAATTTGGATCTGGGTGCCCCCTCCCAGACTCCAAACTAATCTCTGTTGTATGGTAGACCAGCTAGGGGTCAGTTAAGGTTTTACATTTTTTTCTGAATTGAAAGGAGAGACTTAAATTCACTCAGGGGCTATAATGTGTTCCACTTCATGGTTCTGATTGTGTTTAGTAATTTTTGAACATTGGTTTCTATGAGTGGTGACTTTTCATATCAGTGATTTCCAAAGAGTATTGCCTGAAACTATCCAGATTTGGATATGGCAACTTTCTGCATACCTTACAAGTATGAAGTTTCCATTACTATACCTCTCTACTACTAAGGCTCTCACAAATGGCAGGTTGAATCCATTTGCATCAGTTAGTCAGTGTTTGGCTTGTGCCACAGAAAACATGCCAGAAGAAATTAAGTGCTACCAGCGTATGAAAAATCATTGACCCGTTTTATTAATCTTTAATATATGAAGCAGGATTCTGTTCATAAAGAGATACAAATCCAGACAAGAGTAAACAACTCTTTGATGCATACTCACACATCAAGAGAGCTGTCATTCATTGTTATATGTAAGCCAAACAGTGACATTGCATTCCACAGATACACACCTTGCCTGGCCAGTAATGGAGAACAGCAGCTGGCTATGTGAGTAGCGTGACTGCAGTGAATTGCAGCGTAGCTCATGCAAGACCTTGTAAATGTTACACTAATTGTGAAGCCTGTCAGCATCCAGGTTTGACAATACACTGAAAGCTGGAAAGAGGAACTTTCTCTTTATGAACAGCTGTTGGACACCATCTCCTTTCCTGTGTTCCCTCAAGCAAAGGTGGATTCAATCCTCATGGTGGGACTGCCAAAACTTGGCTCTTGTAGGTTAGCCTCTTGTCACTTTGAGGCAGTGCGAAGGCAGTTAACAAGAAACACAGAGGTTACTGTTTTCACTGTTCTAGTTTTATTCTACCATTACAATAGTCTGTTTTAGGTTGAGAAAGGATGTGTCTGGGTGGGATATCTACAGTATGTGTCCATGCTTACCTTGTCAGTCAACTCTCTAAATTGAAGATGATTGAAAGACAACATGCTGTCTGTCCCACCTGTCTCGCACAGTTTGAACACTGTCTACAGCAATATCACACAACACCACATCAATATTAGAATAATAAAAAAAACATGTGAGCTGTCAGAGTAAGCAGTTTCATTTACTGTGGCATTTCCCTGCTTGAATTATAGATATTGTATAGTAGATGGATGAAATACTATAGTCACCATCATGCTAATATTTTGTCCATCTCCACTATAAGTGGGAGCGACTGGTAGTCAGCTCTTTATTAATGTCAAGACACAGAAAGTATGTGGTTGGTGTGTGTCAAAGAAAATAATATTAGCCTCTTTTGGGAAGCCCAATCAAGGCGGGATTATTGCACCTTTATTCTGCCTCCCCGTCTGTGTGAAAGGTACAGAGGCCACGGCCCAATTTGAAACCTGAAAATCCTCTGGGGCCCACCCGAACATTCAATCACAACTCTGATCAACACAAGAGACTGATCGTACCAATGACAAGATGTAAGATGAGTTCTGGTGTTAATGTGTCTGATCAGCAAATACAATTAAACTAGTTCAGATAAATGAAGAATAACATGTAATTTAAATCCCATGGCTTTGTTTTATTAATTGTGATGAACTCTTTTAAATTAATCATAGATATTTGATGGTAATTTTAAACTTAAAAAAAATTAAAGTTAAAAACATTTTATTGATTTATTCTTCATGATATCTCAAGGCCCACCTGCAGGGCCTTCACAGCCCAACAGTGCCCAACACTTCATCACTGGACTGGAGAAAAGAAACTGAAGACTGGCTGGCCATGGGTCTTCCCTTGAATTGGCATCAGCAGCTACCTCAAACAGAGACTCCATGAGCAGCCAGCTCACGCAGTGTTGGTTGTAGATGTTCTTGTACTAGTTTTGTTGTTTGCAGTTAGTCCAAAAGGAAACAAATCTGAAGGTAGTTGGCTTAACAGTTGAAGATGATGGATTGCATTAGTTAATGCAGCAAACTGTTTCTACAAGTTGTCTTGATCTGATTTCTGAGACACTGTGATGACAGGCCAACCTGCAGTGGAACAGAGACTCGTAGCGCCTGACTACAAAAAATATGTAGGTGGTCTCGATTTATCACAGCTGTGACCAGAACTTGTCTCTATAAGCTGGTACTCACTTGAAGGCTGTTGCTAGAAATGTTGCTCACATGCAGTTACCAAAAGAAAATTGCTATTTCACCTCCCACCCACTTTGGATCACTTAGAATATTATGTGCATCTTTTTGCAATTTAAAATGGACAGGCCATCAACATACCTGGTTCTTTTGGTTCATCTTCAAATCCTCTGGTTCATATCAGGGTCATTGTTAGAAGAAGCACAACGTGTACTTGTCTGCCTCACAACTGGATGAGGGAAAGTGAAAGGCAGAGAAATGGAAAGAGAGAATGGATATGGGGAGGACAGAGAAGAGACAGGGTGAAGCAAGGAGAACGGAAAGGACCCATAACTCTTACGAACATATCGTATACTGTACATGTCATAAGCGCACACCACCACTCACAAACACACACATATGCACATTCATTCAGGCAACACAAATGCTTCGAGAGCTTGCTGAGAGAAAGGCGACTGATAGATTGAGGTGAGGATGAAAGTGTTTAGCCAAAAGAAGATGAGCTTGGAGGAGGTTTAGTCTCCTAGAGCACATATGCTTTTCATTACTGGAGCTCAGACCTGTCCTCTGAGCTGCCAGAGACTGGAAGCATCTGCATGTGAATGTGCATGACTGTGAGTGTATGTAAATTTGTTTATGGTCTTCATCTGTATGTAACTACAAGTGTGAGCACATGTGCACACACAGACACATAAATACCGAATATGTATTTCTTCCAGCACAAAGACAAACATACACAGACACACATCATAAATTAAAGTTCCCATGAAACATTTAGCAGAGTGCTTATTCCTTGCATGTTTCCAGATAGGGAGGGACTTCTCAAAGACATTGATTTGTGTTTACAGTGGCCAATACCCCCCACCATCCATGGATGTTGGAACAAGATTGGTCATATTAGCTGACTGTTCCCAGTGAACACAGCCGGCCTGGGACCAAAACAGACTCCAAGCCCAATGGAGGCCAGTTTGATGTCAGGGAATAGGCTACAGCAACCTAGGTGGTTTTCTCTCTGGGTTTGGCTCCTGGCACTCAAGGACTGATTCACAGCTAACTGATCTAACAGCAGTCAGGGTTAGAGGTTAACTAAACTACTTTAGCAACAAGTAAAGCTATCTTCCCAACAGAAAAGTCTGATCGGTCTCTGAGGCTGTGCTCATCCTGGTTGACTGGCCATGAGACCACTGGGAGGATGCTCAGCCCAGTTACATTGTCAGCTAACGGCAGCTCACAGTCACAGTAAGCTACTTAAGCAATAAGTAAACTGCTAAAGCTAGCATTATCTGTCCATCACGAAACTCTGTAATTGAATCACAGAGTTGAAGCTGAGCAGCCGGAGGACATCAGAGGGAAAAACAGGGTAAATAGTTTCTCCAGAAAAATTTGATTCCATTTCACCCAAATCAGTGAATAAACAGTGAGGCCTGGGCCCCAGAAACACTCCAGTCCGCTCTGGTGAAGCACGAAAGCGTTTCGTTGGACGCAAAGTTAGTGTACATCCCCAAGTGCAGGATGAGTCATCTACTATTTGGAGTTATTTTCCAGGAAAAGACACAGTCTGCAATACCATAAAATACCCAATAATACCTACAAAATGACCTTTTTGTCATTGCTGGGCCAGATACTGGGATATGCGTGACATATATATATGTGCTATATATATATGCTGCTTATTCCGACACAAAAACTATTTGAAAGATTGCATTTTCCTCTATTCTTACCCACTTATCTTTCCCTCCCCTCCCCTCCCCCAGTTTGTTCTATACTGAGCCCCAGTGTCAAGCTTTCAATATCTTGGAACCTGAACTGTCTGCAGAGGAGACAGCTTGTTTGTTCATGTTGGAAATGCCTATTGCTTCGCAAACAATTTATCTTGGATGATGTCACCAGACATTGTTGTTAACATCTTCAATAATCTCACAAATTCATCTCAAGAATTAATGTGACACTGGCGTGAAGCAGGATAAGATAAGAGCTTTATTAGTTTTTATTAGTCTAATCAGTCACGCATGCCACACATTACAGTTTCTAACTGTAGTAATTTTTTCCCCCACATTGAACTGATAGTGATACTCACTATGACTTGATAAGAGCCTTTCACCACCCTGTTCTGTATCATGTTTGCATGGTTGTTCTCTAGCGAGCATGTTACCACCAGTGTTTTTTTCCATGTTCACCGTGTTAGTTGATGAGCCATCCCTTGGCATGCTCTTGCAACCTCTCCCCTGCTCTGTTTGCCAGCAGGTCTGGAGCGTAGACCACTATCCTTGTCCATCTGGCAGCACAGCCTTAGTGATGTTTATGTAGGGATGGAGAAGTTTCTTGCTCTTATTTCCCTATGAGTCCATCAAGACAGATCATCGGTCGAAGAACTTTGTTGGAGTCATTGGTAGATGTGGACTAAAGTCTGTTAGATCTAAGGGCCTGTTTAGTGGATTTGTGGCTCAGTAAGCAATACCATGTTTTCTGAGTTAGAAAAGGATTTGAGAGTTCCATTTACAGATGGTATTTTGTCATGCAAGTTGATTATACATCTTCCCCACTGGATGAGTATAGCTGCAACTGATCAAAATGTGCAACACAAGGGTTAGACAGTCACATATTTATATTCATAGCTTGGCCAGATTGATTTATGCAGAACTTATGTCTGAGTTTAAGTGTGATGCAATGTAATGTTGTCAGAGTTGGGAGTGCAGGCAACAGGGAAAGGAACCAAACACATACGAAACTGACAGATTGGTGCAGTTCAGTGATTTATTGTACATAAATGAGCATACAGGCCGGTGTTGATAGGCAGGCAGGCACAGGTGCTGACTGACAAGCTGGTGCTGGCGCATTCAGGTGCAGGGGCAGAGTAAGAGTCGAGTTCAGGTTGCTCGAAAACCAAAGTAAAAGGCACTTGGCAACTATGATGAACTGGCAAAAGAACAAAGGATCTGAGCTGCATCTGTAGTGAATGACTGATGGAGAAATGGGAACAGGTGAGCGGGTGAATAAGCAGGTGAATAAGGACTGTAAACCCACTGAGGCAAATAGTGATTTGTGATATTGGACTATATAAATAAAATTTGACTTGACAAGACAAAATGAGCAAACAGAACAGCAAAACTACACAATAACAAGGAATTAATAAAAACTGTTGCTAATAAACATCAGATAATAATGCTTTATAATCTCCAGACTCAGATTCAGAGTAAGACTCTGAATTCCATTCTATTTAAAGGGTGTATAACATTAGTGCGTACATGGGAGATGTCTAAGGCTGGGTAAACACTAGATTGCGTACTTCAGTTACAAGTTTTAAATGAGAGAAGCAATGAAAGGTACAGTTTGGAAGCTTCAACAGTAGACCTTTCTAAATAAATAATATGAGATGGCTAATTCCTCTTGACTGCAAGGAACAATATGACACAGAACAATGATGTGTAAAAATCACCATGAAATGTAACACAACAGTGTTACATTTGGACTTGCTGGTGGAGGTGGAGAATAGCATGTACGTTGTCTTTTCTACATTTAAAATTACCCTGTGGTAAAGTAGTGATAATTGAAAAACAATGAAGGCAGACTGAAGATGCGCTAAGGTGGCACCTGGGCATATAAAAGTGTGTCATCAGCACAAAAATGGACATTGACATATTGATTTGGAGGAATTATGTCTCTCAATGTTCTCGCTATGTTTCGCAATACTTACAGACCCGGTGCTGAAATAACTGACTTGTGAAGATGAATGTTTTTAAATGACTTCATTTATGCCCTTTAGGCCTTACATATATCCAAATGTGTTTCAGCCAGTGTAGCAATACGTCTACATACATGTAATGTACAATTTGGTAAACAGATTTTCCACTGTCAATGACACAATTAATCTCTCTAGCTTGTTTTCCTTTGTAGAGCATCCCATATGTTTGTCATGGTGAAATGCCTCAGATGGCTGCACGATGATCATGACCATTATAATGACAGAATAACAATGGAAAATGCTTTTGAGGCTGACTCAGTGAATCTAACGTCAGTGTTTCAATGTGCATATTTTAAGTCGAGACGACCTGTCGAACAAGAGTCTCTTTTCTCAACCCTGAGTTGTCAGTAAAGTATTCAGTGGAATGGCAGTGAGATGCATATGTGGACCATCTGGTAGAGGAAACACACTTGGCCAAATTTACATACCTTGGCCACAGATTGTGTTTGTTAACTGTTTTTCTCACCCTATGCATAATTTGCACAAATGAACACTTGACATGGAACATACTTAGTAGAAATGAGCAGTTTTTCAAAATGTGGACATGCACACTGCATACTGCTGTGTACTTGAATGCTTGCAATGTGTTTCTGCCTTGTCCACATGCCTGTACAGTACATGCTGCTAGTGTGTGTGCCAAGCTAAAATAGGCGATGGTATGAGCACTGGGGTAGGGATACTCTTAAGACATATTCAAGGGTTCAGTGTTGGCAGAGCAACTGTGACATTCCTTCAGAAGAGGATAAAAAGTAGAATGCCAGAGGCTCTCACAGAAACAGAGCAAAGGGAGAGCTGTTTGGTCGACTTGAAAGCTTATAGCATTGTGTGTTCTGCTCTGTATGACTTGTAGCATAAACAATGACATCACAAACTCAGTGGATATGGTGTCAGGCACGGTGTACAAATTAGCACAGTTTGAATTAAGAGACATCAGTAATGGTCTGTTTGAAATAAAGCGTGCATTTGTGGAGGTGAGAGACTCACAAGGACTCAGGCTGGTGAGGTCAGACAGCCACAGACGTCACTGGGAAGGCAGCCTAGTTGTGGCAGTGCGTGTAATCCACATAACGGGTAATGATGACTTTTACAGTTACAGTTAATTTGGAGCCATTTGCAAGGATTTCTCAACGCCTCAGAGATGATGTGTGTGTTCTGATGCCCAAGTGCGTGGGCTGGTGAGACCCTCCAAAGTTGCTTCATCAATGTAAGTGCGTCCAACAAAACGGAGCACATTCTCTTTTTCAGTATGATGCAAACATCCCATATAAAAATAAAAAATGACCACCCATACCAGCGATGACTAACTACAGTTTGAAGGTCCTGTTTTATTACACTGATTTTGACCTTTCCCCACAAGCAAAATGTTAGAGAATGAGGCAACCTTAGACCCTCTCCCTGTTTGTCTGTAGGAGGTCAAACCGCTGTGTACTTGGGGTCATCTGGCAAAGAGGGAGGCTGAGCCTTTGGGACCTCTCATTGATAGTGTCAATGACTGCATGGAAAAGGAAAGCGAAAACAATAAAAGGCTTGCCGCCAAAGTCGGCTGGCTCACACCAACCAGAGAGGGAGAGAATTTGTGTGTAGTGGTGTGACTGTGTGAATGCTTAATTAGTCCAGCATGTGACCAGTCCTGCTTCTCACAGCTCGGTGCCCGTGACTGACAGCACAAAGAACCTGGAAGTGACAAGGAGCAGGGAAGGTCACAGCAGTGGGAGGGGGAGAGGAAGCAAGGGGAGCTTCACTGTGTCCACTTGTCTCACGCGATCTGGAATCACTACAGCACCTCGCATCATTCTGCTTTCATCCAACTTGTCCTGCGTCACCCCGTAAGAATGCAATCTATCCACCAACTTGGAAGTGGAGCAGTGTGATAATTTGATACTGATAAAAATCTGGTGTCATGACAATGAAGGACATAATGACGGGCTTAGCTTTCAAAGTGAAAATTTATATGGGACCACAGCCGAAGAAGAGAATCTGCCTGTCAATCACGGTAAAATGCAGATTCTCTAGGGATGTCCAGAGAACCTTTGAAGATGACATTATCATGAAGATTTTCCATCACATAACAGAAAATTTCAGCATCTGCACTGCCATAGAATACCTCTGTGCTTCATACATCTCCCCAGTGGCAGACTCAGCCTGTCTGGGGTGAAAAAAAAAAAGAAAAGGGTGCCAGCTGTATGCGGTGGGGCACCAGCTTGCCAAAAGTCGTGATGCACGTGATGCACCACATTTCTCCATTGGAACGGCACTATAGATGGCACTTTATCATGTTGTCTTGGACACTGAGCCGCACTAGAGGGCATTTTGTCAGGATTTGTCTACTGGAAAGGGACCCTAGAGGGCACTTAATCACATTTTGTCCACTTGAAGGGCACTCTAGAGGGCATTTATCATGTTTCCTCCATTGGAAGTGCTCCCTAGAAGGCACTTCATCACATTTTGTCCACTGGAAGGGCACCCTAGAGGGCAGTCACCACATTTCCTCCATTGGAAGGACACTTTAGAGGGCACTTTATCACATTGTCTTAGACACTGGAACACCTCCGATCCAACCAATGCATCTCCCCCTTACTCTTCGTATGTTTGTGGTTTGATGGTTTGTACCACAAATCCAGTTTTTAGCTGAGCACAAGACTCACAATTCATCATTCTTCTGTGACCCTTTCATCATTTTTGCAAACTGATGGTGGTTTCCAACTCAGACAGCAGTATTAAGGAGATAGTATGAGTTGTAATCCTGTCCCCTGGCTTTTTCAGTAAACAAACATTTGTTCTCAGACCACTTCCCTGATTAAATATAAGCTTAAACAAAAGAATACAGTGAGAAACAAGTCCTGAAAATTTCCTGGACATTCCAGAGCTCCAGCTCCAAAGTCTGCCTTCTGTGCGTCTGCCGTCAGTTACAGTGGATCTTTGCCATGGAATTCTTTGCGCTCTTAAATTAAACCCTTCACCAGGCCCAGCTGGTTCACAAAGTAGAGAAAAGGGGAGAGGGGGAGGAAAAAGGTGAAGATGGAAAGGAGCAAGCAAATCCATCTTTTACTTCTCACGTTTGGCTTCCTCTGGTTGCTGCTATTAACACCTCATGTCTGGTCCACACAACCCCTCAGACACCTTTGAAGAGGAAAGAGCAAGAGAAGGATGGAGAAAAGGGGAGAACAAGAGTAAGGAAAAGAGACTGAGAGCCGAAGACAATGTTTTGATTAATGTCTCTTGTATTCCTCTGGTTCTGAAATAGAGGATTACCTTACCTAACCCCAATGGAGCATGAGCGAAACATTTCAGTTTTGAGACTGAAAACAGATATTTCTGTTCACACTGGCTCATAGCCATCACTTGTACTGGACTTGAGTTTGAGAACATGACTGGTAACTGAAAAAAAAACTAGCCATGCTGTCTGGACAGTTTTAATCTAGTATCAGTCTTCAGTTTCAATACCAAAGCACATGACATGGTACAGCAGGTAATGAATATGGCAGCCTGTCCTTCATCACATTTTCATTTCTCTGAAAACAAGACTCCTTCTTTGACCTAAAAGGTCTAGACTTGCATTTACTTGTGTACTCTCACTGAGATCATTCTTAAAACCAGCCACCACAAATGAATCACCACTATTGGGCAATGCTCAGTTATTCACTGCCACACCATCCTAAATTTCACCTCGACAACCTGCTGGTGCACTTGTCACTGCACAGCTGTGAAAACCAATGGTCTTTTCTGAATGGAAACTGGCTAGTAAACCATGTTTCTGCCACTTTTTTTCTTACAAATCTAAGTGGAGGAAACTATGATGCACTGCAGTCCTGCATCACTTACCTTCCAATTTCCTTGGCCTTCAGTCCTCTCTCCTGTGTAGTATAGGGTTTCTGTCCCTTCCATCTTGTACTCAGAGTATTGACCTTTTGTAGGGTTTCTTTGTCCAAGGTCCAAAGGCAGTTGGGGTTTCAAGTGGTCCCCCGGGTTTCCTATTATTCCTCGAGGATCCCCAAGAAAATTAGCCACTACATTAGTGCACAGAAATCCTTCAGCTTGTCAGCAATCAACTGAATACTGGGAGCAGCACCAAAGAAAAGTGATGATTCGATATCAGGGTCATGGTGCAGACTTTCCATGTGTGTGGTTCATGACAACAAACAACATTGGTGTAGACTTCCAATAATAGGTGAGCTAAGACAGGTCTATTTGTGTGAGCTGACATGCTATAATAATTTAGTCCAACAAAAGCATGCTTGTTTGAGCTGACAAGATGGCGTAAATACAGCTAAACAGAGAGCTCTTGTACTAAAACTGTCACTTCCATGTCCCAAATATACAATCAGTGGATGGATGCCAAACTGACAAAGGTCCAGATTTTGTTAGCATGTTCTCTCATTTTGACCCTGAAAACACTCAACCCCCAGGGTAGTATTTTTTACTTCAGAGCATTTTGTTTCCCGGTGTCTAGTGATGTCAGAACTACATGAGATGAAGTTTCTTTGCCTTTTTTTCCCTTGTCTAAACCTTATGCCGGTCCAAGGCCTACACTCATGGTCACACAAACAGACACACACCCTCTCAGACTGACTTCTGCGTGTCTGCGTCTTGTCTCCTGATCTCAAATCCCAGAGAGTTGAGCTCAATGTGGCAGGTGCTGGTTGACCCTGAGTGCGACTACCAGAGCCAGGTTGGGTCATGCACATGTGAGCACAGGTGGGCCAGACGATGGATGAATAAGCCAAAGGTCTCCACAGTACCGCCTGTCTTCACTCTGTCTTCATGTTTCTCCTTCAGTGACACACATAATCTCCAATGTTGCACAGACTGTGCTGTGTGTCTTAAACACTCACACAGACACATATACATACACCTCAGACTGGCCAGTGAGACATTCTGTAATCTGGTGGCTAGACAAGACAGTATCACTCTTAGAAATAAGTGCTAACTAGAACCATATAGGGTTTCTCTGCTGGAACCCACCCAGGGTGTTCTACCAAGAACCCTGTTCTGATTAAATATGACAATTACCATTTTTGAACTGAAAAGGGTTCCTTGGATGAAAAGGGTTCTTAATGTAACCCCCTCTTTTACAAAGTACCTTTGCTTAACACTTCCTTGAAAAAAGGGGTTCTTCAGAAGCTAATGGTTATTGGTAGAACTCTTCAGGAAGAACCCTTTTGGATCCTTTATTTCTAAGCGTGTACAGTTTAAAGGGAACATTTCAAGCCAGACTTTGTCATTTTCAGAGTTTTAGGCATCAGCAATGTCCAATATGTCTTATAACTATCTTGCTTTTTTTCACATCAGTTCTTTAACATTTTTATGGCATGTGGAGCTCACTGATTAAAATGAGACAAATAAGACAAATCTCTTGTGTCAGCACAACACTGAAAAGGCAAAGCCCAAGATCAGTGTGATTTATACAAGAATTGATTACTGTTGTTATTACTCTGAGGTGTGTCTGGGGATGGTTGAGCAATTGCGGAGAATTGAGTTGAAAGCTTTGAAGGAGATGGATTATTGCAAGGGCGCTTAGCTTAATGTCTGGGCTCGCATTGCATTCTCAGTCTGTTTGCCAAAACCTTGGCAAGACCAATGCCCACATTTGTTTTGACTAGGTCATGAAACTCCACACTTCCATCTTTCTGTCTGTCTCTCCCAACACATTCCTCCCCCCCGTAAGTATCATTACCTGCATGCTGCAGATTGTTGGACTCCTCACCCTCCAGTCTAATCTGTCTCTCTCACTCTCTCCGTTGTTCAGCTTGTTTCCCATGCTTAGCGGCTCTCACCCCAGACTTTTTGGCTTACAAGTATTGATGAAAACAAGTTCCTTGGTGGACTAGCTTGTTGGCAGCATTCAAATTTCTTTCTGTTTCAAAAACAGTCATTACTCTAACATGTTTGTCTCTGATTGGGGAGCTTGTTCGGCTTAGCTTGTTTTAATTCAACTCTGAGAATGATGTGCCCGACATGTTATATAAAACATTGAGTCTCATATGTTAGCCCTTGAAAATACAAATATATCACTTTGGCAGTTATCTGGAGATGCCTCAGTTCAACTTGATAAATCTAGATTTGAATAATATCCCTCCTTTATTCACTTTACTCACACACTGTTTATACGTACATTCAGTGGCAGACTCAGGCTGTATGAGGAGCAGAGATGGAAAAACATAAAAAAGGTCAATCCCTGTATGCAGGGAACACAAACACACCAAAGGTTGTGGTGCATTTGTGGGGAAAGAGTTCCATGAAAATTGTTTCATTATGGAACTTACTACACTTTTGTAATAAAAACGCACAAAACACTATTTGTTTTAGCTTAAAATGCTGCCTTAAAATTTTAAGTCGACTCAGTTTAATAGGACAAGTTGAAGTAATTTTGCAATGATGCAAAAAAAAACTGATATCATTTCAGTTATACTTGAGAAAACATGTTTAATAAGCTTACGATACTAAGTTGAACCAACAACTCTTCCGTCACACTGAAAAACATCGCAATCTACAAACAAGAAGCGTCTCAGGAGAGTTTTAAGTCTCGAGCCATGCATGTTGGGAAGTCTGCTAATATCTTCTTATATCTTATATATCTTTGTTTATAAACTTAATTTAATGAGTTGATTAACCTTTATACAGTACATTCATTAGACTTGTGATTTTACATCAAAAGACTAGTTTGAAGAGTTAGAAGAACTCATGTTTGGTTCTTACTTCTGAAAATAAATATCAGAT
>JAJHUR010000339.1:13891-44790 GCA_027495735.1 Lutjanus campechanus
TTAAAATTATTTAAATTTTTTTTTTTTTTTTTTTTTTTAAAAAAAAAATATAATTTTTTTTTTTTTTTTTTTTTTTTTACATTTAATGAACTTGAATGAATAAAACTACATTACATTAATAAGAAAAGATTAGTTGAATCCACTAAATTCTTGTATTCAACCATTTAATTTTCCTGGGCCACCCTAGAGAGCACTTTATCAAGTTTTATCTACTGTCGGGTTATCCAAGAGGATACTTTTCATTGTTTTTTCGAACAATAAATATTGCGCTTGAATTATAATAGAAGTGAAGGGAGGTGTCATTTGGTTTCCACTTTTAATTTGTTCTTCTAGTTCATGCCAGACATTAAACCCAAGCAACTGAAGCCTTCACTTTAAAGTATTTTATAAATATGTTTTGATATTTATGGCTGAGATTAAAACAGAAATTAGTTTAATATTGTCTAAATGTTATTGCCTGTGCAGTGGGCTTCACTTTTAAGGACCTTTCAATCTCTTTCGGACCATGAGCAGGTGGTGAGCATTTTATTCCATGTCCCTTCCCTCTTTCCACACTTTTTTCCACATTCTCCTATCTTCTTCTTACATTTTTTGCTCTTGTCAGTAAGCGGAAACCCAAGCTGGGATATGACTTTATTCATGCTTCAGGTCAAAGCCAAAAGCTCTTGCCGCCCTTGGGTTAGTTTGGGGCTTTTTGTCTCAGGAAGAACAGACTGCTCCCTCCAGTGTTCAGAATACAGCATAACAAGATGGTCAAACATTTTTGATGCTGCGTCTATCATGTTTCTTAGTCAGTGGGGGTCAACTAAAGCCCAAGGTACAGTCCTTGGCTGTAGAAACATAAATGTGAGTGTTTTCAATCAAACTTAATGAAGCACATATGACATTGTGTCATATTTCACATGCTTTGTTTTTTTTAACATCCAGTATGCAGTACTTGCCTGTCCTGGAAAATGTTTTGATGAAAGATTGAGTGATAGTTTATTTTTGTTGAAGGGTAATTACTGCAGGATCAACCACTAGTAAATCATTGTAGCCACAGTGAAGAAAACTCTCTTTTTTGACTCTCCTTGCCCACTCTACTTCCTGTCTGTCATTTTCTTTCCCATCCATGTTATGGCAATCTAGGAGTTGGTGGCGTTGGAGGTGGTGGTGTGGGATTTGGAGGCATTGGAGGAGGTGAGTACTTATAGCCTGAATCACTCAGAATCACAGTTACATTTAGTTGACAGTGGTTAAACCCAACATTATCAACATTATATTGCCACATTTTCAACCACTAAAATATATTTGAAGTGTGTGTTCAACAGCACACTCACTCACTTTCACCTCTTTGTTTCATTAAGGTGGTTATGGTGGATATGGTGGAGGCGTTGGAGGCTTGTTCAAAGGAGCTGGACAGAAGGCTGCCAAAAGAGGTATAGCAGATGAAATAAAATGTCTGGATAGAAATATAACTTCAGTCGCTGTGAAGGCAGTGATGGCACCAGTTAATTAGTGCCACGAATGAAATGATTCATCAGTATTAATTGGTTGATATTCTATTTTAAAACTGATAGCGGCATCTTTTTCTCCCCAAGGATATGTCCGTCAGACGGGCAAACTTTAGAGGCCCTGTTGAGTTGTGTGTCTCCAAGGCTCTGTGTGCTCTGAGGCTGTCAAAATTAGATTTGCATGTGTTAAGTAAAATCCCAGTTTATGCAAAATGCTGTATACAAAGCTATTTAAAGAGATACACACCTCTCTGACCACTCAAGCACTGTGATAATTAATTATAGCTATTCTTTTGGTTAGGATGACTGTGTATAAGTCTGTTGGGGTTGTTAGAAGGAAAAATTTAAGGTTTATACTAGGTAAAAGAGATTTACCAAGGGGTTCTAAGAATGGAAATAATAATAACTGATGTTATTTTTGACAATAAAGCTTTGGAATTAATCAGATATTCTTTTGGTACATGTGCAGGCTGAGAGGCTCAGCTTTCCTTAGAAACAAGTAGGTGGGATTCTGAGGAATAAAGGTAGTAGCCCCCTTCTGTGGAATAGACTTTACATGTTTGGAGTATTTACATGTTTTTTTAAATTGACAGATGTTGCTATAGCCATACCACATCGTACAATTTTGAAGGTCAGTTTCACTAGAACACAGCAGATATCAGCCGTTTGATATGGATTCGTATATTATTATCTTAATAATTATGTAAGATTGTTGTGTGCATCAGATATTTACTGTAGGTTTGGATCCTGGTATCTTTTGTTTCTGGATGATTCCATTGGACACAAAAACAAGTAAAGAATCATAGGCAGTGGAACACTTTTTCCTCTATTTCTAAACACGCATTCCTTCAAAAACTGAATCAAAAACTGGCTCAGTGACTGCGATGGAAAGTGGGGGTCATTAAACATGATGGTGGAATATTGGTTGTTGGAACAAGACATTGATCATGTTCCACTTGCTTGTTTTGAGTTGTTTGTTTTGATGGCTGCAGTGATTTTATGTGGCTTTCCACTCTCAGTTTTAACCTTGCAGTAAAAATGCTTTGAATTCCAGGTACTCAAGTTTGGTTCTTATATTTCCTTTCGGGCTTGTGGTAAAAGTTCCCTGTGGAAGTGGAATGGCAATAGTGTACCATTTTTTGTGTGGTATACTGCCAGTAACAGACTCAGACTGTCTGAAGGGCAGGGGATACAAAAAAAATGAAAGGGCGTCGTGTTTTGTCGACTGAAAGGGCACTCTAGAGGGCATTTTATCATGTTTTGTCCACTCGAAGAGCACTCTAGAGGCTGTTTTACCACATTTTCTCCACTGCCAGGCCACCCTGGAGGGCACTTTTTCACACTGTCTTAGACACTGAGCAACTCTAGAGGGCCTTCATCATGTTTTATCTACCTTAGGGACATCCAAGAGGTTACTTTTGCAGCATTTTTTGTAATTGGGGCACCAAGGAGGGCAATTTAAAAAAAAGCAATGATTCTGATAAAGTTCCTTGAGGGTTTTTCTGCACATGACTTATATTGATGAATACTGAAATTCTGGTTGTCCTAATCATAGGTGCTGGAGGCGGTCTGCTACCACATGGAGGTAAGCTGAGTCTTGGCCTGACGACAGACTATTGTACAAACTTGAGCTGTGCTGAATACTGACACAAAGCTTTGTAGAACTCTGATAGATCTGCATGCTTGCATGTTATGAGAAAGCCAATATGAATGTTTCACATTAATGGTAACTCAGCATGAAAAACACTGTTTGGCAAACACATGTACATTTTTATCACGTACCTGCAAACCTTGGACAGTTTGAACTTCAGCAGAGCCCAGTATGACCTTAACGTCTGTACTGTGTATGTGTACATGATTGGCTTTAAATTAGGCAGGCTGATTAAGCATGGACTCAGGAGGGACCAATCATAGCCAGAGCTGTACTATGGCAAAGAGCCTACTCTTAAGTATTGGTTGGCAATGACAAAACTTCAGTCCCTAGAATCAGTCTGCACTTTTTTCATGACACTCAAAATAACAATTAATTCCTCTGAAAGAGCACAGATAAAACAAAACATCCCCTTGCCAAACTTTTCCTCACCAAATCTCCCAGGCCACATACTTACAAGCAGTGCGCAATGTCTGTCCGGCAATGTCTGTCCGGTACGCTGAATTTAAGATTACAAAATGTAAAAAAAAAAAGTTTAAACAAATAACCCAATGTGTTTTATCCTGCTGCCAAGCTCCCTTACAAGTGAAACTGACAGCTCATTTCCTGCACGAGGGGATAGCCAAAGAAATGAAGCATATGATGAGGCAAGGCAAATGCCATGCATGCTGGCTGCCTCTTCTGATTAGATTAAAACTTGGCCATGTTGCTTTTGATCATGGGGTGATGACAGACTAGTAGGGCCAGATTAGCTGCTCTCAATACCAATGTGCACTCTCAGGATCTGGCTCCCTGCTGAAGAGGTCAAGTCTGGCACAAGCCACACATCTGCTCACAGCTGCTTTTCAGTATCACAGGGCCCTCTAGTGGACATAGGGTGTCCAAATATAGAATATATGTGTTGCAACATTTTCATTACTCGCATGTTCGCATATGGGTTAATTACTCCAGTTTAAATCAATATGAGAATAACCCAAGACCTGAAAGTATATTTTATATTTATGTCTGTGCACTTGATATTCAAACAGGCGCTGGAGGAACTGGACTTGGGACAGGAGGAGGTGCTGCAGGCACAGGAACTGGAGCTTCAGTGCCTGCTGGAGGCAAGACAAAGTCAACAAATCATTCTGCCCATTTTGTCATTTTTTATTTTATTTTGCACTGTTTGTGTTTGTCATACTGTGATTTCTGCCTCCCAAGGACTTGAAACACCGTTAACCATTCCCTTTAAAATTTTTACCTTAATATTTGAGGACAAGTTTGAGGACAACATTTTATATCCCAAATTGGCTCTTTGTCTGGTATGGGGGAATTCATCTCCCTGACAAAGAACCAGTTTGGCCTCCAAAGGGAGTACAAGTGTTGGAAATTAAAAAAATTAAAGAGAGCTGTTAATCGTCTTGGGAGTCTTTGGGAGGCAGGAATCACAGTTGCAGTTGTTTGGAGAACGATGTGCTTATGTTTCTCACACTGTATATTTGTCATACTCTGTCGATGAGCCAAATAACATTTAATCTTTTTTTTTTTTTTTCAGCACCTGTTATTCCTCAGACAGGCCTTCCAGGAGGGGCTGGTGGTGCTGCTGGAAAGAAAGCTGCCAAAGTGCCAGGTTTTGTAGACTCAACAATAAACTCACACGGCTGAAAGCAGACAGGATGCTGTTCACAAGGCAGCAGAACCACATCAAATTCATTTTCCGTTGCATGTGGCAGATGTTTGGTGTGGCTGAAATACAACAAGATAGTTATTGGCAATGATTTGAAGCCCTTTTTTATAGCAACTTCATTAACATTTTTTACTCAGATTTGCAGTCAAATCTGACACACAGCACTGCAACTTAAATAAATTCAACTTTTTTATATTGCACTTTATATTGCACAGTAAGGTTGATCCAATGTGATCCTATATACTAACCTGTATTCCTGTCATATGTATCTTGTTATGTTTTTCTCAGAACATGATCTCTTCTGTGCTTCTAAGAGGCTATGAACATTAATTTTAAAAATACAACATTCGCAAATTGTTATATTTATTTGCAATTATCAAATAATTATGCCTTCAACAAGCCATGTCAATGTGGTGCTTTGTACCCAGGTCAGTCCTGTTTAATTTGAATTAATTAAATTTAATAAACAAGCCAGTCCATTAATGTAATATTATGTTTTTGTATGATTGCCACTGATAATAATATAACACACACACACACACACACACACACACACACGCATTTCAAGCTCTCTTAGCAGCACTCTGGTGGCCACAGGAGCCCTAAGCTGGCACTTAGTTTGCTCATGCTTTGGGGCTGGCTCTGCATGAGAAGAAAACAAGACAGTTCACTCGTTAGCTACTTCCACCATCAGCTCCGGGGAAAAAATGTGTGTAATTCTTTTTTACCACAAGATTTACTAGGCTGACACAGCATTTTACTTGCCCTGGGCAATTGAACAAATCTTATTGCTGAGCCCTGTCCAATATTTTAATCTTTTGACTTCAGTGTTGGATTTTGCTGATAGCAATCAATCAATGGATGAGCTAACAAGAAGCCAATTTTGTAGGATGCCAGCAACATCTGCCCAGTTTTGCTCATTCTGTCTGGCCCTTTTTGTGTCATACTGATTGATAGACATATCATTTATACTCATGAGCAGTCATAAATGCTTAAAAACAGATTATTGCTCCTCATACATGCGTGAAACCACCCTCATTTTTTGAATGTGGATGCAAAAGTGCAGTAACGTCTTCTCTTTGGCAGGTGTGGGTGTGCCTGGACTTTACCAAGGTGGCCTGGTGCCAGGAAAAGGTTTGTCTCTTTCATAGATTAATCTCAGGCACTATTTGTAAAGTGGTTCAGCATGTGAATGCTCTGCGCTTTTGCAAACAATTACTGTACAAGGATTTAATGTGGCTTGCTTTTGCTTATTGCTTCTTCAGGGTTCGGTGGACGTGGAGTTCTGCCTGGGGTGGCCACTGGTACAGACCTAAATCCCAAATCAAGTAAGGTTTAGTTCTTTTTATTCCAGTGATGGCTGATTTGGATTTTTTTTTTCATTGCCAATGAATTACACATGCAATTAAAATAAATTTAATTGTTTTTATCTAAGAAATAAAAACCTATGGAACACAGAAGTTTAAAATGTTATTGGTCTGTATGCAGCTTACCCAAAGAGTAATGCCACTGGGTGAGGTGCTGTGTTTGTTTCACTTCATAAACTCCATCTAGTATTTATATAATATAAAAATCTTCTTTCGTCTGTGTGTCTGATTGGATTATGTGATTTTTCTTATGCAGTCGCAGGGGGAGGACAAGGAGGTCAAGGACCAGGTAACTTTATTTATTATTATTGCTGTTTTACAAACAAATCTATGTGTATTTTTGTTGGTATTATTGGTTAGCTGATCAGGATTTAAATTTATTTTCCATGTCACAGGAGGCCGTGGGTATGGTGGACAGATGCAGCCGGGAATGTTCCATGGATACCCACTCAAATCACCCAAAGGTGTGACCTGAATCTATACAGCTACTGTGTTATTCAGAAGCTGAATTCCTCTGTTCCTATGATATGATATGTTCATAGTAACTATTCGGACGACAGTTTCTTTTCCTTCTGCATGAGGCCCATTATTTGGATGTAACCCCTTTGTGATCATCAAGATCAGTAACTGCATTTTAATCACATATTTTTTTCCTCAGTAATTGTAAAGGATTACGATTACATTTATTTTGTAATTTAATTACATGTATGTTGTTACTCTCCAGCACTGCTATTAGCCTATCAGACAGTGAAATCAGTGAAATCACTTCAGTTATGTCCAAAAACATGTTCTGTGAGGTCACAGTGACCTTTGACAACATAAATCTAATCAGTTCATCTTTGAGTCCAAGTGAACATTTGTGCCATGTTTGAAGACATCGCCTCAAGGCCTTCTTGTTCACAAGAATGGGACAAACATGAGGTTCCAGTGATGTTGATGTGATGACCTCTGACCACGAAAATCTGATCAGTTCATCCTTGAGTCCAAATGGACGCTTGTACTAAATTTGGAGAAATTCTCTCTAAGTGTTCCTTCATGAGAGTGGGATGGACTTGATTTCTCAGTGACATTTGACCTTTAACCACTGTAACTCTGATCAGTTCATGCATTTGAGCCATGTTTAAAGTCATTGCCTCAAGGTTTTCTTGAGAAAACAAGAATGGGATGACCCAAAAACATAATGCCCCTGGAGACATCAAAAAGGCGTTTTCAACGCTTTTTTTCTTTTTCAGGTACCTATGGAGCAAAGGGAGGAGCTAAACCACCTTTTGGTACAAGCATTTTATTTTGCATTCTTCCACATATTTGATGTAACTGTGGCATCAGTGGAAATGGGGTTAATGATGTGTCACATTACAATGTCTCAGGTTATGGCGGTTTAGGTAATGGTGGTGCTGGACTTCCAGGAGGACTCGGTGGTCCTGGTTATCCTGTTGGAACTGGTATGTATTTGTTTTACAAATATCCTATTAATTGATATGGGTTAGAATTAAAGAAAAAAACAAAACATGTCTGTTGTATTTTTTCCTGCAGGAGTGGGGCCTGGAGGCATCTCACCGGCTCAGGCTAAAGCAGCCAAATATGGTAGCTTACCATATTCATTATCAATATTATGCTTACCTATTAAGACAAACATGATACAAGTTGTGTAACATCAGTACAGAACATATTTGTATCTTACTAAAGTCCATGCTCTCTACTCTAGGTGTTGGTGGTGTTGGTGGTGTCGGTGGTATTGGTGGTGTTGGTGGTGTCGGTGGTGTTGGTGGATTCTATCCAGGGCAGGTTCCAGGAGGTAAAAAATCTGGCAAAAGACATAAGAAACCTAACTAAAGGTCTACAGCCATGCTAGCGGCCTCATGACAAGGCAGAATTGTTCGATTGTGGAAAATAAAAAAGATAAAGTTGCCAAATTTAAATGCTTACTACGGCCTGAAGTAGCTGAAATGGCATGTGAGGCCCAGCTATAGATTGTCAGCTATCATTTCTCAGTAAATTAATATCATCCAAATATGTCACTCTAGTATTCAAGGACACTGCTGCTCCCAGAGCCTCACTAGCATGGCTTAAAAAGACAAGTTTTTTATGTACCTTAGTTGTAAAAATGTTCTCATATGCTTCTTTGTCTTGAAATATTTTACAGCAGGACAAGTAGCTGCTGCCAAGGCTGCAAAATATGGTGAGAGCTTTCATGTTTTATTTATAGAAGCAGATATAAAATCATAATGCCACACATTTCTAACATCTCTATTACCTATTCACTCACTCATCCTGTGAGTAGTTGTTGAACCTTTTAGGAGAAATAATGTAATATATTTACTGTACTGAATCAAGTGAATGACCATGATGTATCTTCAGAGATTAAGGAAACATGCTGAAGTTGAAACACTGGCCTCCCCGACAACAATGCTAGCGCCAGTATGTCCTCCTTTGAACTTCCCAGACTGGTCCAGAATGTATTTTTTGTTTGCCCAATTCACATTTATTAGAGTTAAAATTGTTGCTGAATGTTAACTGAATTAGATTGTTTATGAGTTTAAGACATTATTAATAATGTATTAGAGGGGTTAGATGTTAAAAGTTAAATTGAGCAAAATGTTTATTGGAGTCTGGCAGTCATTAAGACAGGCAGTCACTGAACTACAACTCCGGAGTGTGTATTTTTCATTATTTACATCAGCAGACAATTGACTGCTATAAAAAGTTGATTAACTTAGAGTGTAGGACTCACATCGCTTGTCATTGTCAAAGTATAATGTTGCACTCGTCTTGTGCTCATGCCGATTGTGTCTCTGCAGCCTGCAGGCAACCTACCTGAGCTTTGAGTCCAGGGAGGGGCTTCAGTCATACAACATATATTAAACAGGGATTCACCCTATTTTATATTCGATCTATATCTCAAACTTTTTGGACTGAGTATTACTTTTTGAACGCTAGGGTCTTATATGTTTCTCCTTTAACTACTAACGTTACCTTAAAGTAACAACATCTCAATTTATATTGACCTGTTTGTTTGATGGTTCCTTGGACAGGACTACCAGGAGGCGTACCAGGAGGCGTACCGGGAGGCGTACCGGGAGGAGTACCGGGAGGAGTACCAGGAGGAGTACCAGGAGGAGTACCAGGGGGAGTACCAGGGGGATTACCAGGAGGGGCACCACTTGCAGTCCCAGGAGGATATTTACCAGCAGCTAAAGCTGCTAAATATGGTATGGTGTATAGATAACATGCACTTTATTCATATTTAACATTACAGTATGTTGCACTATGGGCTCTAAAATTTGTACTTTGTACAAAATACAGAGTCCATGTTGAGTAATTATGTTTTGATTATATTTTGTCTTGCCTTCCCTTGGCCATATGCACTGAAGGACTAGGCGGAGCAGGACTAGGAGGACTCGGTGGGACAGGAGGAGGACTCCCAGGAGGACTGGGAGGAGGTGGAGTATACTCTCCTGCTGCCAAAGCTGCTAAATATGGTATGGGATTTCATTTTGTCAACTAAAGATAAAGTCCAATTAATATCAGATACATCATTATGTTTTTTTGTTTTACTCAAGTCTCACTTGTGAAAGACATCCTGATCTCAATGACATTACCTGATTCAGTGTTATATACGTACCATATATGCTACATACTGTAGATGTATAACTTACAGTCAAATCTAATTTTAAACAACAAAAGCAGTAAGGTTACCAATTTATCACGGCAGACGGTTATTCTGAATAAGAGCCAGACAATTTGTTTAAGAAAAACTTGTTGTGCATGCACCACATCAGGAATACACCAGCTGCACACAATGAGCATAGAAAAGAAGTTAAAGAAAGCAAGTTAAAGTTAACAGTGACAACAACAGGGCTCAGGAGAAATAAACAAGGTGATATTTGAGCACAATTTTATCACAGTTATGCTGAGAGAAAAAACAAATACATTGCTTTAGCAGAAGGGATGAAATGTGGCTATAAAATACTTGAAAACTTAAAAAAGATGCTGACAAAATCAACAGTACAAAAAAGAACCTGTGCCTTGTGCTTTAGCTTGTTGAATGAGTGACCAAACAAACATCCACTGGGGAGAAGTGCACTGCAAATGTGACTTTATTAGCTGGTCAGCTGCAGGACATCAAGCGTCATTTAAATGTCCCTGCAAATATCTCTTAGATGTTGGTGTGGTCCTTACTTTTTTGACTTTGTTTACTTTGTTTCTTGTTCCCTGCCGCACCAAACTCAGCCTGCCAGCTGCTGTCAGTCCCACACACATACACTGATACACCCTCCAGCCCCTGAGATGAAAAGGAGTATTTCTGATTTTTCCAGAAAAAACATTTTCTTCCTTAATAATAATAAAATAAACAATTTACAGTATTTACAATGCATTTACAAAACACGTAGATATTTTTTTTACTGCAAAAAGGGTGATGTAATGTGATTGGAGCTGCTTGCTCAAACTTGTTTTCCACAGGTGTAGGCGGACTGGGAGGCACAGGAGGACTGGGTGGAACAGGAGGACTGGGTGGAACAGGACTGGGAGCTGGAGGATACTCTGCTGCTGCTAAAGCTGCTAAATATGGTAACTGGAATTCCACTAAGATGATCCACCCATGATGCATATCGTTTATTGTACAAACTGTAGCAATTTTAAGGTCTGGAAGCTCACGAGCATAAAGAATTTGTTCTTAATTGTTCTAAAACTAAATTGCCAGAACACTCACTCCAAATTCATTATATGAAATCATACTGCTTATGTGGAACTACATTTGTTTTCCATAGGAGCAGGGGGACTGGGAGGCACAGGACTGGGAGGCACAGGACTGGGAGGCACAGGACTGGGAGGAACAGGACTAGGAGGAACAGGACTGGGGGGCACAGGACTGGGAGGTGGAGGATACCCCACTGCTGCTAAAGCTGCTAAATATGGTAAGCAGAATTGAATCAAAATATTCAAAAATAACATTAAAAAATTGTGCAGATCAGTATCAACACATTTCACATAGTGTTTTAAGTGAGTCTGCATGATTATGTGATTCATTTATTGCGTTAAAGGTCCAGGTGGTGCGGGGGTAGTTCCAGGTGGTGGGGCAGGTGGAGTAGGAATTCCTGGAAGAGTTCCATCTTTACCAGGATATGGATGTAAGCATGCACCACAGACTTTTGATCTGCATGAACAAAGGATGAAATGAAAGAAATATCTCATTACTTACTTACTTATCTTATTAATTATTCTAAATCCCTAGTATCACTTTTTAATATAACCTTTTCTGGGCATTTTGTGTTGTAGCTTTGGCAGCCGGTGCTAAACCTCCTAAATATGGTGAGACTGTGATCTTTACTGTTTGGCATAGTATAATGATTACCATAAGGTGTAGCCAGACTTACCTCTCTTATGCACTGCTTATGTACTTTTTAGAAACAACATTTTATTACATAAATGCATTGTTATAATCACAGGTTTTACAAACATGAGCCTTAAATGCATTAATATATTTAATTAAGTTTGCTAAAATGGTACTGGCAGTAGCTGACAATCTGGTAATTATAATATTTCATTAATAATAGTGTATAAGAGTTAAGTTCTTTATTCAACTGACAACAGGAGTCCCAGGAGCAGGCCTAGGAGGAGGCCTAGGAGGAGGCGGAGTTCCAGGGGGAGTAGGACAAGTACTTCCTGGTGGCTTTGGTGGTAAGTTGTTAAATTTATGTAACAGTGTGGACAAAAAGGTTTTGTAGAGTAAAAGTTTCTTTCCATTTCCTTAATTTAACATGATCTAATTAATAATTAATTATTACTGACAAATGTTATGTTGCCTCTTTACGGCAGCTGGTGCTGGAGTTAAACCCCCGAAGTATGGTAAGATGCTTTCTTTAAGAAGTTTTTATAACTCTTTATTTGAAAGGGTGTACATAAGACCGTCATTACTCTGTTATAACCATATAATAGCATATTTATGACAAGTCCTTTTCTTGAGGTAAAAGAAAATATTAATGACACACTTATACCAGTTTCAAAACCAACCACATATGATGTATATTGTGTTAAAACATAAAACATAAAATTATACAGTTTCTTTAAGTTTGACAATGTGTAGTTGTCAAAACAAAGACATTTTTGTCTAGATTTATGTCAATTTGTCATAACAAGACCTCTCAAACAATGTCAACATTGCATTAAAAATGGTGTAACTGTCATGACATGGTTTTGACTTATGCACACCCCTTCAAATAAAGTGTAGTTTTGAATAATACTTTTTCCACTTTTTTGTCCAGTTCGAACAATCATCTAAATCATTTTTATGCTCTTTGGACCTTAGATCACGTCTAAATGAGACAAAGATGCTAATGTGGTAGTGTGTGGCTGTTAATTTAAGAAAAGTTCAAAGATTTAGCAGCCCTGGTTTGAGTACCTGTGCAATTGTCATGTTTCAAATGATGTTTCAATAGGACAAGGGCCCAGTGCAATAAACTAATGATGCAACCTGCTCCATTTCCCCTAAACAGGCGTTTCAGGAGGACCTGGAGCAGGGTTAGGAGGCACAGGGCTGGGGGGAGGAGGCCTCGTACCAGGACTGGGAGGTGGACAGTACTCTGCTGCTGCAAAAGCTGCTAAATACGGTAGGCAAACTTACCACACAAATACAGTACTAGACAACAGTATTGTATAGTTGTGAATAAACTAATTCTGATATGAACTATCCAGGTTTCATTTATTACAGATCTGTTTTCTCACTTACTTTATTTTATCTTATTTATCTTTCTATTTGTTATTATGTTTTTATTAATACTAAACTAATAATAAACGTAACTCTGCTCTATTTACTTGAATTAGGAGTTTCTGGAGGAGCTGGAGCTGGGTTAGGAACAGGACTGGGAGGAGTAGGAGGAGCAGGGGGAGTTCCTGGTTTTGGAGCAGGAGGTGGGCAATTTGCTGCTGCAAAAGCTGCTAAATATGGTATAATAAACAAGCACACAAACATAAATATCACACATTCAGAAACCTTCAGTAGTGTATTCGACACAAATCTATGCTCAAACTTACTTTATCCTCTTTGTTGTTACATTTTATTAAATGTAAATTAATGATGTAACCTGCTCTATTTCTCGGAAATTAGGAGTTTTTGGAGGACCTGGAGGTGGGTTAGGAACAGGACTGGGAGGAGCAGGAGGGGTTCCTGGTGCAGGACTTGGAGGTGGACAATACTCTGCTGCTGCAAAAGCTGCTAAATATGGTATAATAAATAAGCAAATATCATACATTCAGAAACATTTCATAGTGTATAAACTAATTCTGACAGGAACTAGGGATTAGCAAGTACACCATTATCTGTATCTGTATCTGTTCAAACAAATGGATTATCTGTATTCATACTTGGAATAGACAGGGCTTAGACGTGGGTGGTGCTTAAAGCAGACGTGGTCAAAACTAACTGGAAGATAGTTGTTAATTTAAGCCTGAATTTGATGTGGCTTGATTAAAACTTGCTACATTTTTTTATTTATTAGAAGACAGAAATGAGCTTCAGATCAATGTTTTTGATCAAAAGAGACACGGAACTATTAAGAACTATTGCAGAACAATTTTTTTCTTCATAAACTTGAATAGATAAATTTAAGTGAAGGGCGGACATTTACCTCAGTGGGTAGAGTGTCCGACCCATGTATGGAGGCTGTAGTCCTCTGCAGCGGCCGCTGGTTCGACTCCCGCCTTCGGCCCTTTGCTGCGTGTCATCCCCTCTCTCTCTCTCTCTCTGCCCCGTTTCCTGTCTACTCTTCAGCTGTCGCTATCAAATAAAGGCAAAAAAAAAAAAAAGGCCAAAAAAATAACTTAAAAAATAAAATAAATAAATAAATGAAATAAATTTAAGTGAATCAGTGAATACAAAGCATGCAGTGTTAGCTACCCAATGTGAGTATGGATACTGACATGTTCTACTCTGATGATACCTGTACTCATAAAAAGTACCTGTACTTGATACTTGTTTCAGCTGAGTACTGAGTTCTAAGTGAGTACCAAGAAATGTACAGTTTTCAACACAAACCTTTCTTCTAACATACTTTATCTTATCCTCTCTCTTGTTATATTTTATTAACTGTAAACTAATGATGTAACCTGCTCCATTTCCCTTAATTACACATTTCAGGAGGAGCCGGAGCTGGGTTAGGAACAGGACTCGGAGGGACAGGAGGAGTAGGAGGAGTTCCTGGTTTAGGACTAGGAGGTGGACAATACTCTGCTGCTGCAAAAGCTGCTAAATACGGTATAATAAATATGCATACAAACACAAATATCACACATTCAGAAACATTCATAGTGTAATTCTGGATAATCTTTGTTCAGTTTTCAGTAATGACCAGTCTTGTTCTCTTTCCTTTGATTAGGTGTTGCAGGAGGAGCTGGAGGAGTTGGACCTGGAGGTGTTGGGGTTGGAGGTACTGTGCATGAATATGAAAAGACAATAGTAGTACTATTATTTAACATTGTCAGTATTTTTTTTCTTCCATAATTTATATGACACCATGCAAAGTGACAAAGTCTCACGAAAAAGATACTGATGACGGTATGTTTTTATCCAGGATATCCAGGCGGCGTGAAACCACCAAAACAGGGTAAGGAGAACCTTGAAGCTGAGAATCATTTAGTCAAACCACGACAACTGACAATTTCAATCCATCCTAAGTAAAGTAGCCAATACATGATTCCCTGTAGCCATTTACTCTTGTCCTTCCTGGGGAATCCTTTGGATTTCCTGGATCAGGTGGAATATGTAGTTCCTCCAGCCTATTCCCTCCCTGTTCTCTCTACTGACTGTGCCCAAAACAACTCCAAAGGGAGGTGTCCAGGAGGCTCTCTTATCAGATGCCTGAACCACATCAGTGGGCTCCTTTGGTACTGAGGAGCAGTAGTTCTAGTCTGAGAAACCTCCAAATGTCTGAGCTCCTGATCACATTTAGTGAACCCAGCCACCCTCTGAAAGAAAATCATTTTGACGACCCAAACCCTTTAGGTAAGGGAACTTAAATCTACCAGTATTACTTCACTATGACAGTCTGGTTCAGTGTTCAAATTATTGATGATTGAGCATCAACTCCTGTCGATCTCACATTCTATCTGACCCTCACTTATGATCATGACCCCAACAAGATACTTGAACTTACACCGGAAGAGAGCAATCCACCATTCCCCAAGCATTGTGACCACTGGTTTGCAGGTGCTGAATTTCATCCAGACAGCTTCATATTTGACCACAAACCATGCACAATAGAATTCATGGTAAAAAGCCAGAACCACCATTCTCATCTGCAAAAAGGAGAAATGCAGTTCTGAGGGCTTCAAACTCCACATATCACCAATTCCTTGAGATTCTGTCCATGAAAATCACAAACTGACACAACTCTGATGAAGCCTAACGCCCACTGAAATAGTTTGACATCGTACTCAGGAGTACCTTGTACTCCCACAGTACTCCCAGAAAACACCTGAAGGACACGGTCATAAGCCTTCTCCGAGTCCACAAAGCACATGTAAAGTTGATGAACCAACTCAAATGAAACTGTCTGCGATTCCTGCAAGGGTAAACAGCTGGTCCACGCTGCTTCTCCTGAATACGAAGTTCAATAATTCTCTGGAGCCTCCTGCAGCACTTTGGCTCAATCTTTCATAGAGAAGCTGAGCATTTTTTTTTATTAAAAAAGAAAAATTTAAATGGAAACCACCACCCCGGCCTGCTGGTGCTCTGGGACCAGGCACACATACAAACTGCTATTTCTCTAACATGGTGTTTATTTTGGACAATTCCTGACTAGCACAGAAGTACAAAAACATGACGCCACTAAGATCAAGCAGGATGTTTCTCCCAATCACCCACATCCAAGTTTCCTTTTCATTGCTGACACAAGCGTAATAGGTTCCCGACAAGGCTATCTAGAGATTAACTCTAGATCGTGCCTTTTCGAGGGCCCCACCCAAAGACTCCAAGAGGGCCAGATACTCCAAACCGCTGGTTGGATTAGCACTGACAGTCACTGACTGTCATCTTGGTGACCCTCAGTCACACAAAGGCTACACCTTCAACTCTGATTCCTTCCCCACGAGAGGGGTGACATCTCATGTCTCTGGTGCCAATTTTTGTTTCTTGAGGTCAGCAAGCCAAGACATCTGCCTTTGCCGATCCCCCAACTTGCACCTGACCCTTATTTCCTGTATGGAAGGTGGTGTGTCCACAAAGGTGGCAGTGTCATGTAAGCCTGACTGGGCTGTGTGGTGGTAGGTTTGGTGATCAGGAACTCACCTGCAAGCTCCCCTCTGAGGGCTGCCTCCAGGAGAGGGTCCTGGTCTCTCTATATTCCCGGTAGAGGTACTTGTATCTCAAAGTCGCCATTTCATAGGTGTTTTGGAATAGCTCTTTGTCAGCCCTCGTCTGATGTAACTCAAGGCTCGTCATCCCAATTTACATTTCATACTTTGGGTGACTTCACTAGGAGTTGTTGCTGATGCAAACTCCTTCAACACATTAAAGCAGCAATTCTCATCTGCTGATAAGTTATGCCCTGTTATTGCTTGGTGTGCTTTTCACGTTCAAACACATTCATTATTCTACATTAAACAGGAAAATAATCTTATTAATAACAGTAAATACGAGATAATGGAGCCAGTCCCTGGTCAAAGATCAAGGGCTCCTAGACTTGCCACTTTGCAGTGATATTCAGCCATCTTATGGATAGAGATACTTTATAGAAGAACATTTCCCCCCCCAATGAGAGTGAACTCTGCTGTTGTCTCTTCATTAAAAACAAAAGGTCAAGTCTTACAAGTCCACAATAGCATTCACAGAGTGAAAAGTCAGATACATTTGAGCCATTATATGAGTGGCATAAATTTATTGACCTCATGTGACCCTCACATTAGGCGTCACCGGAGCAGGACTTGTCGTGCCAGGAGCTACTCCAGTTACAGGTGTCGGTGGTGTTCCAGATGGTTCTGCCATTGTGATACCAGGTGGTACAGGTGTTCCTGGAAAACCAGGTAAAGCTCAGAACACAGCTTTTTTATTTGATTGTCATTATTATTAGATCTTAGTCTTTTTTCACTTTTGCATTGTAAATGACTTTCATTGTTTTTATAGCAAAGGATCTTGGTCCTTCTGGAACTCCTCAGCCAGGTACAGTGAAATGCCAACACTCTACATGTCCTAGGGCATTTAATGTAAACACTTTAATATACGTATATTTTTACAGTAGCTGTATACAGCATATGGGAGTAAGAGTTGCCATTTCAACTCTATCATGGGGTGACTGCACAGTGCTGGTCCATCATTTACCGCCCCCCTACATTTTCTTCACCTATTTCACGTCCATAAAGCTCTCATGTTGTTTGTATTGCTAATGCTACAAGCTATTGACAACCTTTAGCTTACAGCCTCCCAGCTGTGGCAGTGTCAGGGTTCACTTTACAGCTTCTGCTTTTTCTAGTCTGTCTCACTTCACGCCTGTTCAAAATGCAGTGTATGAAACTGGAACATGTTGTCTTTTGGCAGAGCCCACGCCTATTGCCGAAAGTAGCAAGGCCCCAGAGGTCCCACAGCCCAGTAAGACTTGCTGTTTGCATGAAATCTATGACCATGGAGTGAAATCTGTGGTATTTAAAATATTTCAAATTGTAGTTGAGTAGTAGTGTATTTAGTACTCTGATGCACAGTAGTATGGAACAGTCTACTTAGTATTTGTGAATATAATTATTTCTCCCAAAAGAGACACTTAATCTTCAAATGTTTTGCAGGTCTTCATCTATGTTTTAAAGAGAATCATCCAGACTAAGCTTCTTTATAGTTTATAGGTTTAAATCTTAAAAGCACAATCTGTCATCTCTATATAAACAGAAAGGTAGTCCCACCATCTTTGGAGAAGTTTTTGGTTAAAGGTCCAGTTGTGTAACATCTATGGCAATCTGTTGACAGAATACAGCAGAAATTAAGTATGATATTCACAAGTACATTTTCATTAGTGAGATGTTTATATCTAGGGCACAGGTCTTCTTCCACTGAAGCCGCCATGTTGCACTGCCATATTATCACAGTGGCCCAGAACTGACAAACCAAACACTGACTCTCAATAAGGGGTCTTGCGTTTTTCACGGCCACTCTAGCTTCTCCTTTAGGGGAGGGTGAGGCTACGTGTTTGCAATCTGCAAACTCACCACTAGATGCCACTAAATCTTACACACTGGTCCTTTAATTCTTTATAGCCTCCACAGCTATATTTTCATCTGTTTGTCTAAATCTACGTGTATTTAATTATACAATATGTGTATACATTCATTTATATGGCCAGAAATTACTTAAATTATTTTTACCATAATGACAGTTGTTTGTCTTCTCAAATACTGTGTCGATAGTCTGTAGATCACTGTCTTTACTGTAACGTTACCAAATATTCTGCTTCATTTTGAGACTGTAGACAAACGCTACTCAATTACTTTTTTCAACATTACACAGCATCTAATAAGTGAATTTGTCTTTTTTTTTGCCACCAGCATTGTGCGATCTTTCAAACACAAGAACATTTATACTGTATGATAGTTGTCATAGTTGTCATAGCCTGTCTGGTGCCTGCCTCTCCTCTATTATTATGTCAGTTGTGGCCACAGGTTGTCTCTTTTTCTCAACAGAACTTGTCTTGTGCACTCCTTTCCTTTTTACTAACAGCTCACTGTGCTTGATCGTTTACTTTCATGCATGTGATAGCTAATTTTTTAGATAATGGTAAGTCTAATGTGTTCACTGAAAATACTTTTAGAAGGTAGAGATAGATTAATACTGGAACCTCACCGTCACACATTTGATTGCTCCACAACATTTGTTTCGACAATATGAATGCTTGCATTTAGTCACTTTGTGTGTGTGTTAAAATTCTACAGCGGGGGATTTTTTGTGATATTTACAGGGTTTAAATTTCATAAAACCATTGTCATGAAAGTTTCAGCATATAATGTGAAATGTGATCTACAGTTTTATATAGCTATGAATGTATATGAAAAGTGAAGCCCCTGCTATAGAATAGTACCTCTCAGTAGTTTCATATGTCTGCTGTCTGATGTTACATGTTTGTTTTATATTATTTTGTAGAGGAGTATGTCTTGTTTTTCCCATACCTTCCTTTTCCAACATGTAAAATAAGGTTCTGTTTTGCAGTTTTTTTTAGTATCAGTGTAACCACACCAAACAGATAATTTAAATTCAACATTTTAACAGACAGTCTGACTAATTTTGCTTTTTCCTTCTTTTTTTCCACTTCATTTTCTTGTGGTGGATGTGTGAAAACAGGCGGTAGGTTCAATATAAGTGCATATTTTTGCATTTTCTTCATTTAATTCTGTTGTGTGTCTTAACGTGTTTTAATGTATGTTTATTTCTGACTGTTTTGACAGTTGCTGGTGGAATTATTCAGCCTAGTGGTAAGCTGTACAGTACATATAATTGTTTTTAATCAATCATACTGAATATATACTTACTGTAGCTAGCTAAAATTAATTATACATTTTTTTCCAATTTCACAGCTGGCACAGGTGTTGGTAAATATGTAACCATTCTCTCTCCACTTGAACTATACCTAAGAACACTCAAGAATCTATTATTTTGCACAGCTTCTATTCTGACATTACATACGTGACAAAAATGTAAGTGCCTTATATACAGTATATTTATATTTCACAGGTGGAGCAGGTGTTGCAGTACCCACTGGTGGTGAGAGCAGTTTTCTTCTTCTTTTGCTCTTGTACTGATTGATTGATCATGTGCCAAAACTGATTTGTACCAAATGTAGTGTTGTGTGCTGTCTATCCTTTATTTATTCTTGCTTAGTTAAGATATTTTGCACTTGGATGTTAACTGATTTAATGTCTGTCTGTGTTTTAGTTGGTGGAACAGGCCTTGGTCAGCCAGGTACTGTAAACAATCTCTGTTTGTATTTGGAGATAGTAAAGTTGCTTTGAGCAGCACTGTTCATGACAATGTGCAGCCCCTACAGTACACTGTTATGTTTAAGCAATCCAAAACAAGAAAAGTGGAAGATTCTACACTAAGAGACGCCTCACAGATGCAAATATCAGAGTGAGGTTACACTATAATATCACACGACATGGACAACCTCATTGTTTACCTGGTCATGTGACTTTAATAGAGAAAGAAAGAAAGCCAGTATAGTATATCCTAAAGATCTTAACAAAAGTTGCAGATGAGTCTAAAAATGATCAAAAAATCACTAGATAAACTCTTAATACTGTATGTACAGTATTTGCCTTTGTATTTGGTTGTATTATGTTGTTGTTTTTGTCTCTGGTGTCTTATATTTTCTTTCTTTTAACAAGTGCTGCTCTTTTCCCAACAGTTACATATGCTTTCTTTCTGTGTTGTGTGTGTTCTTGTTTTGTTTTGTTTTTTTCATTTGTATTAACATATTTTGCGATATAGAATGTTGAATAGTTCATGAATTAGTCTCTTCTCTCTTTTAGTTGCAACTGGAGTCCAACAACCTGGAGGTAGGCCAATATTTATAATTTCAGTGATTTAATTTCTCCACATGATGGAGACAAAGACAAACACAACAGCTACTCTCCCCACAGTCTCTGCAGTGTGTGATTATAATAACACTGCTGTTTTCAGGTGTTGGTGTTGGCACAGGCGGCAAACCACCTAAACCATTCCTACCAGGTAAATATTGTTCATGTAATTTAACGTGAGCAGTAATTTAATGTGCAATGCCATCTCTTTTTCTTTAATTTTCTTGCTTCTGGTCTACAATGCATTAACTGTTAAGTTGATCATGCTTATTCCATTGCCACACTATCGGAAATTAATTGTACATATACAGTAAGTAGTAAATATCCAGTATTACCATAGAACTAAACTCCCCTTATCTATGTGACACTGCAGCAAAAACAGATCACAGTTGTATGACTGAAGATTGTCTGTTAAATAATGCAGAATATGAACCAGTTTTTTCCAGAAAGGTCCTGATCTTCACAGAATTGTAACTTGTGCATTATAGTGTAGTGTGAACAGGCAGAATAGTTGCATGCTAATTTCAGTGCTGCTGTTAATTCCCCCATCTGTGGATTAGAGGATCAGTGCTGCCCTTGCTAGCTCTCTCTAAAACACCACAGTCTAAAACTCACACACAGCATCTGAGCTCTGTCGAGCCTCATCATTTCAGAGTCAAAACATATTTTATTAATACGCATTTTACGATCCTATTCAGTATTCTGGATCATGCTTTCACGCACTGGACTGTATTTATCTTAGTGTGCACATTCTGTTTGGACAGTTAATGACTCATGTTGAATCGATAAAAGCAGCAGTTAATATATAAGGAAAAGCTGCATCAGGCCTTTCTTTACCCAATTATACCTCAGGCAGACTGAACAGTCATCAGTTTTGTGCATCTACAGGTTTGCAATTTTAGAGGGTATTTTTTGCTATTGTGCACTATTTTACCTGTGATGGACATGAGAGCAAATCCAAGGTGTTTTTCTTGCATTTCATTTAGTCCAAATCAATCCGTCAAATATCAAGACAAATTTTATTGTCCCTAAGAGTAAAATTTGGTTGGCTGCAGGAGCCAGATAGACAGAAAACTATTGCAGTGTTTTCATTAAGTCACAGAAGCTAATCTAATAGTAAGATATAGGTTTAGAGAATAAAGGCAGCATTGACCAGAATAGAGACACTTTTATTCCTCAGTGTAATTGAGAATCCTCTGTTAAATCTTCTGACTTCTAACCTCCAGTCTTCTCACATTTTTTCTCCAAAGGCACTGGAGTAGGTGTTGGTCCAGGCGCAGGTGTCTATCCCTATGGAGGCAAGTTCCTTATAATTATCATTAACATTTACAAGTTTAAATTGCAGTGGCTATGACTTTAATCCTTCCTGTGCTTTAGTTCCTTATGGTGTTGGTACTGGCACTGGGGTTGGACCTGGAGCTGGAGTGCTGCCTGGAGCAAAGCCTTTGAAACCTCCAGGTATGTGTGAATTTCTGCTTTTAACAATCCACTCCATACAAACTTTATCCAAAGGGGGATTTCTTATTCATGAAAGCCTTTATCTGCCTATGTGATGGAAAAGAACTTCTTAAAATCATGACTTAGTATCTCCAAATGATGAATTAGTATCTCAAAATAATATATTATATCTTGAAATAATGAGTTAGTATCTCAAAATTATGTGAAACCTTCACAAAATCAATATCTCGCAAAATAATGAGAAACATTCCTAAATTAATGAGTTAGTATCACAAAATAATAAAAAAAAAAAACTGACTATCTGACATATTATTTTGAGATCCTAAGTCATCATTTTGAGAAAAGTTCTCATTATAACGACATACAGGATATTTTTTTCATTACATCAGCAGAAATTGGCCTCTGTACTTATTTTATATTTGTGTTTTGGGGGGATATTTTTACCTTTTTGCATGTGAAGGCTCATACATTGCTGTGTGGGTGTTTTTTTTTTCAGTGGCTGGGGCAGGAGGTGGAGTAGGAATCCCACTGGCAGCAGGAGGTTATCAAGGTCAGAACACACCTACATTTCATTTCACATGTAAAATTGTAATCTTGATTAAGATTACACAGGTTCTAATAACTGGGGGAAATTAAGAACAAAAAGAATAAATACTACTTATTTCCCTTTCCAAGCTAAAATCATTTAATCATAGCCATTTCTTGGATGGCCCACATCCCGACACAAACTGTAGGAGATGAGTTGACCTACAGACAATAATGCTACTTTTCTCTGTCATCACCATTCAGGGGGATACTGGCCATATCATCAAGGTTATGGCCGGGGTATGTATGAGAGGAGAGGAGGCTGACAGCACTAATACACAATGTTCCCCTGACTTAAAAAAAAACAAAACAAAACAAAACAAAACCAAACAAAAAATGTTCTGCTCAGTGCTCAAAGTGACAGTTGGTCAGGACATGCCATCGCACTGCACTTCCTGTGCAGGAAACAGGCCACTGTGCTGATAAGTGTCTGTGTGGAGCACAGTGTCAGGAATGAGAAGCCATCTGGATACTGAAGAATATTCCCCTGGTGTTTCAGTGGAGGCAGTATTTACTGTACAGTCTATCTGGTTTACAATCCTGAGCTGGTCAGCTCTACAGTCGGAAAACCACGTAACGGTCTTTATTACCATATAAGTTTTCTGTCTCTTGTGACAGGTGGGTTGACGTATCCCTCTGCAGTTGGACTGGGAGGTGCTGGAGCTAAACCACCTAAACCAGGTAGTGTGAAAGGAGTGTTACTCTTACAGCACGTGGAGACACAATGTATGTAATGCGTTGGGAGCCTAAGTCTTGTTTTTCTAGCAGGTCATAACCTATGTAAATTGCAGGGTGTCAGTCATAAGGAAAGCACATGTATCAGTGAAATTTTACAATTACAGTATGAAGTCTTCCACACCAGTTTTATGAGCCATGTTTCCACCGCAGAAACTTTGCTCAGGAACTTGGATCCTTTGGAGGAGCTTGGTGCGTTTCCGCTACAGGGAACAGGGTCAAATTAAGTTCTGGAAACATTATTTTAACCCCTCAAAGGTCCATGCTTAAGGGTGAGAAAAGTGCAGAAACTTTCTGGGAATGGATCTTACAGTGCTGAACATTCCTGATTGGTTGAATACTCACAGCGGTTTATTTAAGCAACCATTTTTAAATACCTGCAGCTGCAAACCTGTTTGTTTTTGTTCATCATGCTTTGACACATCAGCATAGACTTACAGAAAAAAGCATCGGACAAATGGATCATTGACGAAGTCCAGGCCTTTTTGAGCATTTATGCTGAGGACAAATAATGATGCCTGTTCGTTGTTTTATATTGCAGATGGGTCTGATCTAATCCAGCATCAATATTGGGGCCTGATATTGACTTGACACAAGTTACATTACACAAACTGCACAAACTATCTCACTACTACTGCAGATATCCAAATTCAGACATTGAATCAGAACTGAAAAAGTAGATCTGTACCCCTCTACTATATATGGCACCATTTTTGTTGCATAGTGGCAAGCAAAAACAACAGTCATTTTCTGATACATCACCGGACAAATTTATATAATCTTAGCAGGTGTTTAGGCCACTGTGAAAATGCAGACGACAACAGGTTGAAGGAACCTTTTAGTTTAATAAGTACATAGATTGTGGGACTACAAGTTCTGGGTACTTTGGGTGGAAATGTAGCTATACTCAAAAAATACAAAATTCAGCCCCACCAAAGGCAGTAATCCCTGGAGTGTTACAGGACCGTTAGGAATTTGTAAATGGAGCAAGTCAACAACACAACATTTCCCGGTGGAGACTGATTACTGTTAGAAATACTGTGTACAACATCAAAGTGTGACTGAAGATAACACAAACCCCCTGAGAGTCCTGCCCTGAAATAGCAAAACTCTGAGGTTGTTACTGTGACCTCAGCTGAGCCACTGGCTACGTGTGACTTCAGGGAGAGAGTTGACAAAACTACCGATACAGAAATCCTGGTAAAAAGTCAGACTTACTGCACACAAAATCGTGACTTCTTTATTTGCTTTTTTATTTCAACAGGCTATGGCAGTCTTGGAGTTGGTGGAGGATTTCAGCCAGGTGAGAAGCAGCACGTTATATTTTAATAAATAACATTTAATAATAATAATATTTTTCTGCTTCCTGTCGCCTCCTGAATTATAATCTCTTCTGAGTTAATAAAACATACACAGTAAATATGACACACATTTCAGCTGTCCACGCCACACATTTTACATTTGGTGCCATCAGTGAGGGATGAGTGTAATCACACAGTAACAGCCGACAGTGCAGCCTCCTCTCACTGTCCCACAGACGCTGTACGGGCTTGTCAGTAAAACTCATGGCCCTAATCTCTCTCCCAATGGCCACAGAGACATTTGTCTGTGTGAAATGCTTCCACAGATGGTTTAATAACTTTCCTCATTTGCCAGTACAGTTTATTTTCCAGCAGAGAGGTTTGCCAAATGAAGAATAATTTTCAGCTTCTTGAAAAAATTAGGTCAAGTTGTCATATTCCCTGTGCATACTGTAGGTTTTACTGTAAGGTGTTGCTAGGCTGTTTATACACAAATATTGTTTGTTGTTTACACACTGATAGCATTTTTCTCTGGTGTCTGATGTTTTATTTTACAGGTGGGGTTCCTGTGGTGCCTGGTTATGGTTACCCCCAACAATTTGGCCAAGGTACTGCACATGATTTTGTCAGATTTCCTCTGTCAATGATTCTGTGACTGGTAGATTCAGAATACAACAAATGTAATATTTGTGTCGGTGGTAAAAAAGCATTCATGGTAGTGACCTTTGAGGAGCATCGGTCGGTCATAAATCAGTGGTAAGGACCAAATAGACGACAGAATAGAGCCATTTGTCTTAAGGAGGTGGAGGCAACAGGCAAGTAGTAGGGTGGCGTGTGTGTGTGTGTGTGTGTGTGTGTGTGTGTGTGGGTGTGTGATGATTAAGTAGAGCAATTAAAGTGTCGTTTCTTGCAAGAGGAAATCGGAAAAATATGAAACACAAGCTGTGGTTTGAACCTGGTCAGTGTATCTTTTGGTCATTCAATTTTCTGTTTCCTTTGTTTTTGTTATATTTTAATTTTAAAGTAGGAAAATTAAAATTGAAATACAAGGTATTTTTCTTTTTCATGGTCGAACAGGGATGAGCAACATTTTAAAATTGTTTGATATTCATGTTTTTATTTTGTACGAGATAAAATACAATCACAAAAAAAGAGAAAGTCTGTTTTTTCACATTCTCAGGGAAATTTGGAGTTAATTTAAAGGAAACTAAGCTCAGATTTCATTGCACCGTTCATAATTTTCTTAAAAACTCAACAGTAAAATAACTCAAAATCTCACATGGTTATTGGCAGGGTCATCATGAACAGGACTTTAAGAATTTAAGCAAACCTTAAAGAGAAAACAAACATGACTGTTCAAATATGATGGAATTATTTTCTAGCAGTATGGAAACAGTTTTATCAAATCAGGAGTTATTTGGTGAATCCACATTCATAAAAGACTTCACTGAATCATGATGTGTTCATTCAAGTTTTCCTTCTTTTTGGCCACTCTGAGCATCAGTACCACTTGATTGCTGTGAGTATTTCTGCAGACGACAAGCTGTGTTTTGCCTGATCTGAAGCAACTCTGGCACAATAGCAATCCCATTTTTAGTTTCAGGTTTCTGGTGATTTTATGTTTTTGTTACATGAAACAGAAAATGAAAATCAAATAACTACTCATTTTTAATGCCTATTTCTGCGAGGAAAATCCAATGACCAAAAGATACACTGACTGAACATAATAAATATGATATTATTTTGAGTTCGTTTGATTCAATGTTGATTCTGACTTTCCACTTCATGAAATTGCCCGTTATTATGTTTATTTCAGTGTAGTTACTGACACGCTTGTCATTCGATTTGTCACCATGGCTTTCTCTGCTACTGGAAGTCAAACATGAACTCAAATAAGTTAGCTGGCATCCAGAGTGCCTCCAGATACAAAAGGATTTAGAGAACAGACGATTCTTTAACTTTTCACCCTTGTTTCTGGATCAGGAGGCGGATTAATCCACAGCTGCCAACAGAAAGGTAACACAGCTGGATGGATGAAAGGACAGGAAAACTCACCCATCACCTCCCCCTTTAGAGCTGAGAGCATAAAGAAAGGGAGAGGAGGCCCAATGCAAAGTGACAGGAAATTTTATCTTCATCAGTTTATTAAGATTCTTCTCATTTAACTGAAAATTTTAATGTAAGGTTCATTAGCTCTGCATTGTTGACAAGTTATCTGGTCCCCCTTCTCTCCTTCTCTTTATCCCAGACACTTTCACCTAAAGTCTCAACTAAATTCAAGCTTCTCCACACATCCACAATGTGGGTTTCTGTGTAATCTCTATGTATTTTTACCATTTTATTAGACGTTTTACAGTAGAATGTGTGTAACCTCACATTAAACTTGAAAAGTCCTAAATAAATATTGTGGCTATGTCATTAACATTACTCATGAATACACATATAATTGTTATTACACACATTTATTAACACAGTACTTTTAATGTTTACTCATTCTGGAGCAAAATGGAATTGAGGGCTTTTCAACTTTAATACATTTTATTTCTAATTTCTCATCCTCGACATGTTAACACACATGGGAGGCTGACTTTGCACAGGGGAATTAAATTGTGTTTGAATGTTAACGACCTGCATTTTCCTCCCCTGATCACCCTGTTAAAAACAGATTAATTGAATTAGTGCAGACAAAACTGATCAGTGATATTTATGTTTCATGCAATCTTTCCAGCATTTAGAAAATACATCTGCAGAAAATCAGGCTGTGAAGTCTGTGTCAGACCCCTCGTTATTCAAATTTTAGCAGCTTAAATGAGCAAAACCACAAACGCTTTCCCTCAGGCTTCAAATAAGATTACCTTTCTGTGTCTTTTAAATGCAAAATACAGTCTGCGTAAAGGATTACTGTATGTTTAAGTCTGGTTACTTAAATACACTAAAAGCATCTCTGGATCACACACCTCAGCAGCAGCAGATCTAAGTGCCTCCCATGTGATCTCCTCTAATGTCAACAGGTTTCCTCACCACATCCTGGCCTGGACACATAAATCAACCACTGTGACAGATCCAAAGTGCTTTCATCTTAGCATTAGTGCTAATGGCACCTTCTCATCTCTCATTTTTCTTTGTCTTTAATGTTTGTCTAGATGGATATGTACCAGCCCCACTGACTCCTCAACAAGGTAACAAACACCCTCCTGCTCACATCCTTCCATGCACCTAAAAAATCACCACATTATGAAGGGTTAATCAGTCGTCCTAAAAGTGTCACCTGCACCTCAACCCGTTTTCCAATTTCTCTCTCCGCTTGTTGCCAGACAGTGGCAGCATGTCAGATTAGTTGAAAAAGATTGGAATAGGGTGCAGTGTGGGTTGGTACTGTGTGTGCTTGTCAGTACAGATGGCACAGCACAACCAGTATGAATGTGTGATAATCTGCATTTTCCTGAACATCTGAGATTACTGCTGGCTGGATTATTTGAAGGAGAGCATGTCTAGTTTCTTAAATAACTACATTTTATTACTTTAAACCCTCATGATGATGGAGTACCTGGTGGCCTTTGAAAATCACTTTAAATGTAAAGAGAGTAGATGGTTGACTCTTATCCAGACAGGAATTCACAAAGTCCCTCTGGCAAATGAATGAGCTTGATGTAAAGATGAATGAATGATGTCAATCCTTGTAATTTTGTCACAGGGATATGAAATCTGGTGGGACTGTGTTAACACAGAGCTGGCACTGACATTATTAGCCCATAAGAGATTTTTGTGTGAGCCAGTGAAACAGTCTACAGTCTGGTTTATAAATGCCACAGTGCAAATTATGATCCATGGAGTGACAATTCAACTTCAAATCCATGGACATTTATCTAAAAGCAGTCCTTCGCTTTACAACCTATTCACATCACAGATTTAAATAACTTGTTACAGTCTAGTAAAGAGCAATGTTGGGTGGCGTTTCTTCACATTACAAGATTACTGCTGCTAAAAGGTATCTACCTACTGAGAAAAGTAACTCGAAGACATCATTTGTTCAGTACGTCCATCTTAAGACCTGACTTGAGATACTCTGGGATTTGAGTGTCTACTGGCTCTGTCTGTCCTCACCCACAAAAAAGTCTGAACCCTCAGAATCTCCTCCAGTGGCAGGTCCAGGTTACAATCTTATTATAACAGAAAGAGAAGCTTGTTTGAAAACATAATTAAATAAGTGAGTACTTAAATCGCAAAACTAGCATGCGACATTACTTCTTAGAACAAAAAAGTAATCTGAATAATCTAATGAGTAACTTTGTAGCATGTTACCCCCAACACTGGTAAAGACACCGGTAAAGTAATGATATTGTCATATATGTGACAAAATAATCAAGATCTACTTTCTACTTTACTTTGAAGCGTTTCAAACAACTTAGTAAGTGGATCTTATATTAAGACTGTAATGTTAAACTAATATTTCAGGGTTAATAACATCCTCTGGCAGATATATAATGTACTGTTTACAATTCTGAACAAGGCAGATGTTGTCCTGTTTCTCTGTATGGTTGCCACGTACACACAGTGAATCTGGCCAACATGTTGTTGTGTTGCTCTGACCTACAGCTGCTAATCTGATGGACAGGTGAATGTCATTATTTCTATGGGATAAGATACAGCTCATGTCTGGTGCATCAGTAGCTGTCTCTTTTTCATACATCACTGACCTGTATGCGCAACATCTATTGCACACCTGTCCATCCTGGTAGAGGGATCCCTCCTCTGTGGCTCTCCGTGACGTTCCTTCCTTTTATTTCCCTGTTAAAAGTTTTTTGAGGAGTCTTTCCTACTCTTTAGAGAGTCTACAGGGCAAGGGGTGTCACACACTGTACAGATTGTAAAGCTCTCTGAAGCAAATTATGATTTGTGATATTGGACTATACACATAAAATCTTATTTGATTTTGACCTTATAAACAGTATTGGACTTAGACTTAAATAATGCGAGTTGCTCTGTGATCCATCTGTAATTTCATTCACAGCCCCTGTGTTTGGTTCACTGGTACTGAACATCACTTGATCTTCTGTCTTTAATGTATAACAGCTTCTCTGGCAGACTGCTCATGCAGTGTAATTTACCCTCCCCAAGTCCCATCCTTTCCACTCTCTGCTCCAATAACAGTTGAGCAATCTTGGTACCCGACCGAACCTCAGGCAAAATTTGTTTCCCTGGGAGAGCAAAGTCACGACCCGCCCTATTCAGACACTGCTTGGCTAGTTCTCATTGCCTTCGTTGGTGTGGATCATTTGGGTTGGTTAGGTTTAGGCATGAGGAGTGAAACTGAGTCAGAGTAAGAATATCAGGGTAAACCAGGGCAGTCAACTCTACCTCTTAGGTAATGATAGATGTGGGTAATCTTACTACTTAGCAAATGTTTTGCTAACATTAGCTATGAGATGTAACTAGTTAGGTAATGTTACCGTCAAGCAACAAGGTAACATCTTTTCAAGCTACTATTTGTCTGACTACAAGAAAGGTTTTAACTAATTCGAGAAGACAAAATGAACATTTTCAACCTAGTTAGGTAATGATTGATGTAGATAAACTAGATGGTTAGCTAGTGTTTTGCTAAAAATCAGCTAACTTAAGATGTGACCATATTAGGGGTGTAACGATACACAAAAATCTCGGTTCGATACGTACCTCGGTTTTGAGGTCACGGTTCGGTTCATTTTCGATACAGTATGGGAACAAAAGGCAAAACCTAAATTTTCTTGTTGTTCATTTGGGTGTACTTCATACCGGGGCTCAATCACCTTGAGCATGTGTTTAAAACCAGGATTTTCAACAACTGAATATGGTCTTAGATCCGCTGCTATAAAAACTCCAATGGCTCTTGTTATAGCTTTGGCCTGATCTGAATTGCCAGGGACAGGCTGCTTGAATTCCGAGGTCAGCTGCGTTTGCACTATGTTGGTTTTTCTTCTTGTAGCGGTGATATTTACACTCGGGTGGTGCCGTTTTAGGTGAGTTAGCATGTTTGTCGTGTTGCCGGAGACATACCTGATCTCAGCTGATCAGTGTCGGCACACCGCCCTCGTTTTATCCACCTGTCTTTCTCCGTTG
>JAJHUR010000340.1:0-33616 GCA_027495735.1 Lutjanus campechanus
TTATTTAAATTCAAGTTTCTGAGTTGTAGCCTTTGTTAACACACACATACATAATTTTATATCATGAGTGAGAGAAGGGTAGAGTGAGGTATAGGAAAATGAGGAAGACTAAGAGAGAAGATAAAGGCAGGAAACTGTTTCAAACAATTTAAAATAATATATTACTCTGGCATAGACTATCAAATGAAACCTGCCAACATGCTAAGTTGACTTGAAAGACATCATTTACACCATGTTTTTAGCCTAAATCTTCACTGTAGATCCTTAGCTTGGACCCACGTTCACATGCCTGTACACACCATTTGAACTGGCAGGCCTAAGTTTGAAAACTGGTCACCATTCACTTCAACTGTTCGGGAGATTCTGCACATTCTGTTTTTTTTCCTGTGAAACTCCAGCAGTGTTTTGTGGACTAAAAAGCTAAACCTGACCTTCAATTTGCATGAGGGTGAGTAGATAATGACTGAATTTTCAGTTTTGGGTGAACAACCCATTTAATGTCAGTATGTCAGCAGATAATGGAGTTTCCTGACTATGTGATTAAAAGATATGAACTAACAGAACAGAGGAGGGAGAGAAGAAGAGGTGACACAAAGATATAGAGAGAAGAAGAGAAACAACAACTGCAAGAATTCTGTGTGTGAGGAAAAATAATGAGCCTTTCATTTGTGGGTTTAATCTTTGCTCACTGAGTGTTTCAGACATTTTTGTCATCAGACTAATTGTTATTTTCCTCATGGCTCGGTAAGTACTTTCTTTCAGATCTCGTGCTTGTTTTGGAGAAGCAGTGGGCCATCCTGTGACCACGGGGTCCCACGTTTGATTCCAGTTCCCACGAGCCGCCCACAGTTTCGCCCTGTACTGCACTGAAGTGAAGTTGAGAAAAAAGGCTCTGGATCTCTGCCAGCTCCTCCTGGGAGAGTTGCTGCTGACATCAAACTCAGACCTGCTGCTGCAGGAGGTCTTCAGATGAAAAGTAAAAACTTCCACCTTGGAGACTTTAAAACAGCACATCTGGGGCTCAGTTCACTTCAAATTCAAATGTTGTCCTTTGTGAATGAACATATGGACTGTTGATAACCGTTGGCAACACCATGTGACACACTGGAAACAAGGACTGGTGTGAAGAGTCATCCAGTGTATAACATAGAGGAAATATTTCCAGTGAAAGGGAGGGGAGGTTTGCATGAACACACATCATCCCAGTTACAATCAACCACTCAGATAACATTAAAATACAGAGAGATACAGAGAAATAATCTATTGGATTATAGTATTACAACCACAAAAGATACAGTGTAATCCATCAGTGTCACCATCAATAATGTGCTGAGTGTTGCTGTCTGGCACAGTGTATTTTTTCATGCCACCATCAGGAGGCGCCAATGCACTTGTGACACTCCCTTATGAGTATCTGCTGAATTAAAGACGATTTACAATATGAAAATAAAATAAAAAATACACAGAGGATGAATGAGTCTGAAATTCAAACAAAACATTTGATGCTGAACATTTCAGTCATTACATTTGGTCAAACATTTCAGAAAAAAATTGCATTAATTAATTAATTTATTTGTTTGTTTATCCATTTATTTATTTTCTTACTTACTTACTTACTTACTTGTTTATCTGTCACAGACATTGCAGCAGGTTACAATAACATGATACAGATGTGTTTCATAGGATTTCTAGCCAAGGCTTATTTGCAACCCTTGTCCCTGCATCATAGTAATAATACAATAATATTTATATAACAGCTTTAAAAGCAGAGTTTACAAAATGCTTTGACAGATGAAGTAGAAGAGCAGGATATCCTGGAGGCAATATAACAACAGAGAGCCAAAACAATGAGGCCAAACACAAGCAAGACAAAATTAGGCTAAAATCTGGGAAAACTAATACACAACCAAAAGACACTAAAACATAATAAAAAGAAGACAAAACAGTAAAAAAAAATAATGGAGGGAAAAGAATGAACAAATGAAATAGATAATAATTATACTTTTCTAATTAAAAAAGGTCAAAATGTAACACAACAATAGAACATGAGTCGTAGTAGTACCTAATAAATAGTGACATTCTCATACATGTGACACGATCATATAAAAATTACAATATTTACATCATAATACAACTATTTTACCAGTATTTCATGTGTATGCGTGCATGTCTGTGTACTACAGGTAATATCTGTGTATGTAGGGGAGACTGGGGAGTGTTGTAACACCAGGCCAGTTGTAACACTGTCGGTCTGAGCAATTAGAAAAGAGCTGTGATGTCATCGGTATCATACACTCACATTTCCTTTTTGAGCTCACAGGAGAAATTACATGTCTTTGTGAGCAATGTTGTGGATTTTATGACCAAAAAAGAAAAAAAGATTTTCAGGTAAGACAGTAAAATTTCTTATGAAGGTTTTTTTTTTTTATTATTTTATTTTATTTTTATTTTATTTTGTCATTTTATTATAGATACAATGATTTGACGTACATGATCTAAAGCAGCAGTTTGATGCTTTGCAGTCATGTTAGAGTCGTAACTAAACCTTGGTTACAACAACTTGCATAGTGAGCATGTAGGACCAACCAGCTCTAAGTTTGAGAGATGTGGCACGTACAACCACTGAGTTATTGATGCTCAAACAAAGTATTATAACCATCCCTGGTCTCCCCTGTCTATGTATGTTTATGTATATGTGTTCTTCTACCTATCTGTGTGTACATGTCCATGTACATGTGTTTGTGTGTACAAATATATAAGATATAATATTCTTCAAAGGTCTCAAAATAAAAACGCACAGTATAAATACATACATTATGTTCAAACCATCTTTGGAAGACACTGACATATTACTAGACAGATAGATAATTTATCTTAGGCAAAACGAGATGTATGACACATTACTGTACAATAAAAGTTTCACTCCATATCCTATTTATAACTGAGCAAAATTAATGACATCATTTTCAGTATTTTTTTCCCCAGACATGCACTAGCTTTAAATTACCAGTAGATGTCACCCACATGTAGCCTGAGAAAACAAAGTGAGACTCCTGCCTCTGTGTGAGCTCAACCATACTGATAATGTACAGAAATCAGCAGTATTTTAAGGTTAGTTATAAAACCCAAGACCAGGCAGTTATGACTTAGACTTTAAGTTCATATTTATTATTAGCCTAAAAAAAAACACCTCTCCACATTTTCCTTTTCAAATCAGATCTCTCAAAGCTTGAATAAAGTGATACAATAAACCAGACTCTCATTTAGGTTTTATTTGTTAAATGTGAAACTAAGTTTTAATACATAGTTGGGGAAAATCAATATTAATTTGCTCACTATAGTTTTAATTCATACTGAGTTATGGAAGGAACTGCATTATGATTTGGGCATATGACGTAATGATATTGACAACTCAAAATTATAGAAGAAAATAATCATAATAAAATCCTTATATATAGGAAACAGATGCATTATGTAATGTTAGTGTACATGGAAAGAAATACTGAATTTTGAAAAGAAAAGAAAAGAAAAGAGAGTTGAGAAATGATGAAATGGTTTACCATTAACAGATCTCCCTGCTACATTGATACATTTAAAACCCATTTAAAGACTTGTCTCTTTTCTTTAACCTCTCAATCTTCCTTTTGAAGACATGCCTGACCACACTCTGGTTTTTATTTGTTCATATTGTATTTTGTTGTTACTCCACTGCTATTTGTGTTATAAATGTACAAAGATATTCTGTATATCATCTTATTTATGTCTGCAGTTTTACTGTTCATCCATGTGTTTTTATTTGTTGTTTAGTGTAAATCACCTTGGTCAAAATTTGTTGTTTTTAAACACGTTTGGCCATTTAAATTATATAATCAGAATGTCCATATATATTTATGTCCTTTTTTTTGACTGAAACACGAAATTAATCAAACTGAAAATTTGTGTCCTTCCGCAAAATAACAAGATGTCGGGGTGTGACCCTGCCTGTACAGTTAAATTTTCACCAGCAGAGGATGGGAACGAACAGCAGTGACCAGAAACACTTTGATCGACTCATTGGTAAAAAATGGTGAGCCAATAAACTGAACCCCACCAACATTATGGTGACGATAAGCCTTCCCCTTTTCTATTTTCTCATTCTTATTTTCGCTCTCCCTCGCTTTCTCTTGTGCTGCCCCATCTTCTGGCCCCTCTTTGCAATCTGTGCCTCTGCCACCTTTGGCACCAGCCCGCCCACCGGCACCTGTGCCAAGCCTGGCAACCCAAACCAAGACGCTCGGCTTGGCTCAGTTCAATTGACTCGTTTAGGCAATTGCACCCTGACTCTGATCTTTATGGCGGGTCCCTTATTTATCCCAGGCCTTTGTGTTTCCTGTCTTATGAATTTCTGCAGAGACTGACTTGCTCCTATTGGCCTATTTTGGGTATTTATTTAATTGTATGACTAAAATATTCTGTAAATTATGCGGATTATGTTTAGATTTCCTTATCCAACACAGTCATTAGCCTATAAGCAGCCTAATCCTGTAACAATCCAATAATATGTGAATGATATCACTTTAAAATGGATCATTATAGGATTGCTTTAATTATTGTTTTGCTAAACCTTCTATATGAGATTAACCCCGTTTTTCCCAAAGATGGAGGCTAACAGAAGCCGCTTGAATCCGGTGCGTTGGGTTTTTTGTGCCATTCACTCCTTATTCCATTTTCTCTTTCAGCTCAGTGACAGATGGCGAGTCCCTCTCCCCCAGGGGGAAGCCAGTCTCTGTGAATGCGGCCGCATGTCAATCACCGGCTCTCATGTGATGGCTCTTGCCAATGACGTGCCAGCCATATGGGCCTGGCATCAGAGCTGGTATGTAACCCACCCAGTCCTGCCTCTGAGGTGCCACACGGCTCCCTCCCTCCCTCCACGCGTTTGGGCTGGGGATAGCAGCAGTAACAGCAGCAGTAGAAGAAGAGGAAGGAGCAGCAGAGAGACAGAGCAGGGTGGAGGAGAGGAGAGGAGGAGAAGAGGAAGGTGTGAGAGCATCCGTGCAGGGCGTGTGGATGTGATGCCCACCCGGAGAGAGATGGTGTAAACAAACCCGCTTTGCCCCGTCACTGAGCTCCACCACGGAGGTAAGGTTATACCGCATTTCCAATCAATACTAGCCTATCAGATTGATCAGATAAGGATCAAGATGCGATTTTTTTGTCTTTGTGTTAACGCCTGTTGTGTTGAGGGAGGAATTAGAGGCATAAATAATTGCATTTATCAAAATAAGGGTCTGTTAGCTCAATTCTCGCATCTTTTTCTCTCTTACGCGACACAAACAGATAGATTTTAATCTCTTTATGGCTTGTCTGATCGAAGATATTGATCCACTTGCGTTTAATTTGATAGATTTTGTTTAACCATTCAATTTAATCCACAAACCCCACGTTTTAAGAGACTGGCTGTTCTAACACTTTTATATCCACAGTTTTATATTTATTACCCCAGAAAGTGAGCACAAGAGAGTGTATTTTGTTAGATTTTTTCGAATGTGTGTGTTATGTATTTCGTGTGTGTGCGTGTGTGTGTGTGTGTGTGTGTGTTCCTGCACGACGACGCGCGTCAGCAGAGCACTGTGGGGGAAGAATTCTCCATAGAGATACACAGGCTAATTGACAAGGTATTGGTTGGCATTAATTACATTGTGCTTACAAGATTAGAAAAAAAATACGTCCTTGGACCTCAAGCGCACAGCTGAGCTCAGATTACTGCCAAACATCTGCAGAGATTTCAGGATATTACAGTTTTCATATTTTGGTTTTAAATTTCGCTTTTCAATAAATAACGTTAGTCTGTTTAGACTGGGATAGCAGACTATTACTCGATGTGATACGATGGATCTGGAGGAAAGAAACCTTCCAGTGAGTGAGCTTTTAAACGAATCATGATGATAAAGTCTTTAATTAAAACGTGGCCTTGTGACCGTTTAAACGCAGCTTTGATTAACCTAAAAACCTGCATTTTTAATTAAGTAAAAGGGAGGCGTCTGTGATATTAAAAAAAGTCAGTCCAGGACTATATCTAAAGGACAGTCCATCGCTTTCTTTCAGACTTGTAGCCACGAGTCAGTAAATACTAGAAAACGTTGTTTTTTTCTCTCTGTGGCCTGCGTGGCTTCGAGTCGTGTCCAAAATGGGCTTCATACACCTGCAAAGACTCTGATCCTGAAGGAATATTTCGACATCGTTATTTTTCTCTAACTTTCTGAAATATCTGCGATGATTCATGCAGGTTTATGAGTTTGTTTGTTTTTGTTTTTTTTTCATGACAGAAATCATTTCAAGTGAATAAAGTCTTTTTAAAAACTGTTAATTCAGAGACATTAAAATAAAATTGTTTGGGATCCTGTGGTCCAGTCTGCGGGCCTGGCAGTGCTGGAATTTCTCCAGGTTGGTAATTTATAGGACTGAGGAGGGTCCCGCACTCTTTAATGTGTCCCTGGGGGGCCATCTGAAGCAGGCCGGCAGCACCGCTCCCTCCAATGGGCCGGATTGCTGAAGGGGCGCAGACCGAAGCACATGTGGAGGCCGAGGAGTAGCCCACACTTGCATGCCTTCAAAGATACGTTTTTTTATTTTGTTTTATGTTTTAAGAAAATATGTAAAAGACGACTCACTTTTGGGGATGGATCTTCAAAATAAAAAAAGTGGAAAAAACGTCTGACTTACATCATACACAAACCTTTACAACGGAGATTTCTATATGCTTTAAGGCCCCATTTTCACATTTGATTTCAGCCTCATATTAACCAGATTCGTGTCCGAATAAACATGAAACTGTGGTTTAATTTTTTCCCCCACATAGTGTTACAAAATGTTTGCCTTCAGTCACACATATTTCAGTCTGCCTGAAATATTCTCTATGAGATGAAAGAAGCATATCTGATATAAACATGTAGGAAAATAAAAGAAAGTCAAAAGAAGTCTTGGGCATTTGTTATTTGGGTTTGGGTATTTCCATAACTAAGAAGAGCAATTAGGCACTACCTTTTTCCCCAATCGAAACAGTGGTCAGTATACCTGCTTAATAAGTTAAGTGATTCGTCAGCGGAATGATACCTGTGTGATTGAACTTGCACTTGAACAGTAAAGACAGTTCAACTGTATCATTTCTATTGCTGTTAATGTAAGTGAAGAAAATAACAGCCTTCAATTAAAAAACTGATAAAACCACAGACTGTTTAAATAGTGTTTGAACATTTACGGAATAATAAGTATGGTCTATTTCCTCTGGGTATGGGACGTACAGTCTTGCAGGAGCTCACTGAAGCAGGTTATCTTGCTCTGACAGCGCACCTATGGGTGCGTAAGCAGCAGCAGGGTGCAGAACAGTCCAGTTAAAGCTCCACTCTGTCTCTTGCAGGTTGCTGCAACCATGTTGAGCCGTCTGTTCAGCGAGGTGCTGCCGGACGTCCAGAGGCTCGCGGCTGACTGGGTGGAGGACACCGAACACGACGAGTGCAAGGCCAAGGACGATGACCACGAGGCGTGTCCACTCGGGGATGACGAGCTGGACGAGCCGCTGGAGGGGAGCAGCCGAGCGGAGTCCGAGATGGCCGGAGACGACGATGAGGATGACGACGTGGAGGAAGAGGAGTGCGAGGACGAGAACAGCGGAGACAAACCCAAGAAGCGCGGCCCAAAGAAGCGCAAGATGACGGCGGCGCGCGTGGAGCGCTCCAAGATGCGGCGCATGAAGGCGAACGCGCGGGAACGTACGCGCATGCACGACTTGAATTCTGCGCTGGACAATCTGCGCAAAGTGGTGCCGTGCTACTCCAAAACCCAAAAACTCTCAAAGATCGAGACTCTGAGGCTGGCCAAGAATTATATTCTGGCGCTTGGGGAGATTTTACGCAACGGGAAACGTCCAGATGTGGTGACCTACGTGCAGATGTTGTGTAAAGGCCTGTCCCAGCCCACCACCAACCTGGTGGCAGGTTGCCTGCAGCTCAACACCAGGAACTTCCTGACGGAGCAGTGCTCAGATGGAGCCCGCTTCCACATGCCCAGCTCTCCTTTCTCCGTCCACCCCTACTCCTACCGCTGTTCCCGCCTCTCCAGCCCGCACTACCAGCCCGGGGCCGGGGCCATCAACCTGCGGAGTCACTCCTACGGCTCCGGGTACGAGGCCGTGTACCCTCCGGGCGGCACGTCCCCTGACTATAGCAGCCCGGACTACGAGGGCCAGCACAGCCCGCCCGTGTGCCTGAACGGCGGGCTGTCCGGCAGACAGCAGGAGCCCTCAGAGACAGACAGGAACTATCATTACTCTATGCATTATTCCGGACTGGCCACGTCTCGCCCCGGCCACAGCCTCCAATTTGGGCCCTCGGGAGCGCGCAGCGCAGGTGCGCACTCGGAAAACATTCCACCTTTCCACGACGTGCACTTGCACCACGACAGGGCGCCTCCGTACGAGGATCTCAATGCTTTTTTCCACAACTGAACCCCTTTCAATCAGACGTATTGATCTCATATTGACAATCCTATGACGTGTTAATATTGTTTGGGAAACAAGAGCTCCTGAGAGGATGAGAAGTGACAGAAAGAGTCCCTGATTCCCTTCTGTATTCTACTGATGTCATCCTCATCCCTATACTGTTGTACTTCCTATCAAAGTGTGTCCAGTAATATCATCCTGTATGCAGAATGAGTGCAACTGACATAAACTGACCATGTATAGGCCGAAACATGTTATGACACCAACAACAAAAATAAAAAATGTTTTATAATTGTCTGAAATGATTGAACAGATCTTCTTCTGAACATCAGGTGTGGACTTGGAGGCCTCAAGACCTTTTTTTTAAATCAAATAATCTGCGATTAAAAATTAAACTTTATTTGAAAAAAAAAAAATAAAAATCAAATAATAAAAAACAGCGGATAGATAAAATCATCGGGAATCTTTGGCTGCTTGTCAAGATTTTTTTTTTAATCAAATAGAAAACAATCATGGACAGTGGTTTCAACAGGCACGTCAAAATACTTTATTTTATTTATTTATTTATTGTTCTTAGTTAAATAAAACATTAAAATCTCTTTTCAAAGGGTTTAGCTCAAGAGATAGTTATTAATACAGTAGATGACGTTAATATGATAAACATAATGTTTCTTAGTCCGTTTTTCTGGTCAAGATATTTTAATTCTATCTAAATTAATCTAGAATAATCTGAAATACCAGCCTGCATTAAGCATGAATGAGAAATCCTGAGATTTATCCAATTTTTAGCTTCACAAATTTAGAATCTATAGGCCTGGTTCAACAAAGTGAATGACTTGAGGTCATTTATCCACAATATATTATTTAGAATTTGATTTGGGGCATAAATAACTGGTCTGGCCTGTCTAAAATATCTAAAGAACGGAGCAAATGAACAATAAAAAACTGGTGCAGGCCCACTGTATAGGCTAATTAGATTTACAAATAATTGAAGATAAATTTGACAAAATGTCTGTAACCAAATAATCAAATTAACACTGGATATTGGACAGTTAAGGTGCCAAAATCAAACAAACCTTTTAAAGAAATTGTCAGAATGCACATTTTAAAAAATGTATCAACTTTGAAATGTCTGTGATTAAAGCATCAGACTGTATTTTTTAGACCAAAAAATTGCACCTTTTCTTTGAATCTCACACCCCAGCTTTGATATTAATGCAACTTTCAGCTTCCAAGTGGCCTTACCATCCACTGTGTCCTCCCAAATGTGCAAAAGGTGTGTTTCTTTACACATAACCCAGGGTGAAATTACAGAAATAGTGAGACTGAGATGATGTGCAAATTATTCAGCTGGACTGTTGGTTGTGCAGAGCAACAACATGTTAATAAATGTGTGTTGCGTTAATGCACATGCATCATAACAACCTGCAAAATATATGTTCATGTAAAGTTATTTGAAATTCCAGACGAGTTCATAAGTGAACTGCTGCTAAAAGGTACTGAGATATTTTATGGTTATATTTCTTATTTTAACAGGAAACATTTTTAAGTGTTGTGCACTGATTCCTTCAACAAAACAACTGATGTGTGGCAGAAACCAGAACACCAAATGATCTTAAACTGGAATGAGCTGCCTGAAAACAGCACAGACCAAAATCAGTCAGACATTTTACCTTTGGCGTTGTGCTCTTTTTGCTTTAGATACATTCAACAGTTTAACTACTTGATGTGGGCAAAAGGCCTCAGCCATTCAGAGCTAAAGACAGAACAAGAACCAACATTTGACTCAAAGTGCATTTCTAGATGAAAGTGCTCAGTTTGTTCTCCAGCACAGTGAGAGTGGATGTGGGCCTGGTCTCAGCAGCATGGTCTGATTCAAACCAAACACCTCTCAGAATACACAGGTGAGTGTAAATAATACAATTATCACTTATATGTGCATAATGATTCATTCAAATATAAGCATGAACAAAAAAAATGACTAATCGAGTACCTGTTTGGTGAATCCTTTTATTTATTTTTTAAGAAGCCTGGATGTAAAAACTGATATTTTTCACACAACCTGCTGTTTCACACTTACGAAAATATTAAATACAGGCCGTTCAAAATTGCAAGAGATGCACATGTTACAGTATATACAGTATTTTAAACAACAGCCTTATTTAAATTACATATTTGACTGATCGAGTTCATGTATTTAGATTCGATCACTTCAGTGGTGATCTCTGAAATCACTAGTGGGAGCAGGCTCCATCTTTGGACCACTGCCCTGGGTCCCATATGTTGTTGTGGACGTCCAGGGGAAATCAGCACCGGGCACCGCGGGGTGGAAACTGTCCCATCCAGCACTGACCCAGGCAAAAAAAAAAAAAAAAAAAAAAAAAAAAGAAAAGAAAAAGAGAAGCAAATTCTACATGCAAAAATATGCATTTATTACAGTGATAACATTTTGTTTGTTTTTTTTTTAAACATTTTTTATTTGATTTAATTTTTGCCTCAGTGGCCCATCTGACTCAACACATCAATGGAAGAGCTGCAGGTGCAAAATCAGGTGAATCAATGGCCCGTTGGTTTGAAATGAAGAAGCCCAGGGATGCCATAATGGACACACACACTCACACACTCACACACACCTCCCACCACATGTTATATATACACAGTCTAAATGGTTACTACCAACAACAATAATAGATAAATACATAATTAACTAAGGAAACAAATTTAAATGCCTCATGTAATAACTGGACAGGCTGCAATTTTTGGTCATAATCAAAGGCAAACAAGCAAAAAGCTGCTTTTTATTGATTATATTATAGAGTATTTTATCACCTTAGATGTTGTTTCTCAAAATAACAGGTTTGCTTTTCTGTAATCCTAAAATTTACATCTATAGCATGTAGCTTGTATAAATCAGTTTATATATAATATTATATGGATATTAAAGATTCATGGCCTTTGAATTTTTGTTTAAAAATAGTTTAGTTCATAGGTGGGTAAATATGAAGAGAAAATTAAAATTAGGTCACTTTCCCTCACAAAAAACATTATGTTGAATGCACTAAAGTCCAATTTAATGGATCTTAATAATTTAGAGGAAATGAAGAATCTGTTTACACTAACTAGTGAGAAGATTGTAGGTTTTTTATTAATTTTTTTTTTTTTACAAGGTAACAAGACGTTTATGTATTTGGTTATCTAGGACACAGATATGTAAACAATTTAGTTTGGACAAAAATGACTCAAGTTTGACATTTCTTTTCTCAGCTAGACAAGCTATTAGGTCTATTTATTTAAATAAATTAAAAAAATCACCCATCGACCCGTAGTTTGATTAATAAACGCAAAAGGAAAGACACTTGTATGAGTGGTTGAGTGCCTACAAACGAGTATAAATATTTAAATATTTAAACATTTTGTTGTTTTGTATAAGACATAATTAGGTCACCAAACTAAAATCCGAGATACAGTGACTGAAATAATCTTTCTGTGATGTTTCCAGCCTCCCTCTGAGTCACGTTTAGTCCACTTAAGTTCCAGTCCCGTGTGAAGGGCAGGCCTCAAGGTGAGAGGCGCATTTCTGATTTTATTTCCTCACCTCTCAGTTTCAGACTGTGTGTGTTAGAGGGCTTTTTTTTTAGTGAGGAGGGGCGGCGGCTGGCAGAGGATTTGATAGCGGAGCGCGGTCGGTGCCAAGTTGCTAAATGTCTGAGCACCAGTAAAGCCAGAGACCAGTAAAGCCCACCATCACCATCACCAACCCGGTGCCAGCTGCGCCACGTGGCAGCCAGGCGGCCCCTGCCAAAGTGGCCCTTGTGGGAGGGACCCAGTATTTCTTTCCTAATTCACTCAGCATCTGTTCATTATTCTCCTCCGTTAAAGGAGGATGAGTGTCCACACGACGCGGCCCCGGACAAAAAGGGACCTCTTACTCCCGCCGGTCACGCACTTTTGCGTGACACTGCAGAGAGACCGACACATGAAACGAATCAGACATTTCTGCAGAGTAAAAGAGAGGTGTGTTTTTAACGTGTTCAAAGTCACACACGGCTTTAAAGTCTGCTGCAGAAGCGACTGACATTTAAATTCACCTGTGGGTCCAGACTCATTTAGAAAATTACATTTTATTTGGGATTAATTCAGTAAAACGCATATCATTGTTGTTGTTGTTATCATATAATAAACATGATTTTCACCCGAATAAAAACGCAAGGCTATATTCAAGTCAATTAACCCTGGTTAATCCTTGAAGACCTGCATGGATTTCGGGCTAAACAAGTGATCTTATTCATTTCTCATTATAATATATTTTACACACATTTTTCTGAGCATACACTCAAAAAAGGACATGTTGAATGTATTTTGTAGAAATATAAAAACAAACAAATTTAAAACTAATTATTTCAATGAATTTAATTAATTAATGAAAAGTATTTCTATATGATTACATGGCTTTCTTTCAGCTTTAAACAATTCTGTTGGTCCAACCTCATTTCCTTTGGTTGGTTCACTTAAGTTTTCAACTTTTTTTTTTTTTTTTTTTTTTTTTTTTTTTTTTTTTTTTTTTTTTTTTTTTTTTTAGAGTTAATTCAACTTATTTACTTGGATTGGGTCCAAACTAATTTCATAGGGTTGGTCCAACTAATTTTACAGTAATAAAATTACACTAGTAAATGAGATTGATCCAGTCCAAGTGAATTAACTTGGACCAACAGAATTGCTTAATGCTGAAAGAAAGCCATTTAATCACATGTAAATACTTCCCATTATTTATTTCACTTGATTCAAAGAGGGTTTTTTTGAGTGTAGATATAAATGTCACCTTCCATGTGCACGGGCAGAGACGGGCACAAATACATCTAAAAGTGTCTTTTTACAAATTACAAATACTTGCTAATCATATGTATCAAAGTAAGATACAAAATACTGGGATGAGATAAATAAATGTATTTAATTAAAATGATTGTCACTTGTAATTTGAAAATACAAAAATACATTCTATATTGACAAAATCATATTTTAGCAGCCTCAATATAGGTGTGACCTTAACCTCTGTAACAATTTGTGCTGCATGTAAAAACTGCATCAGATTCGCGTGAAGAGGGGAGTCTCCTGGGCACCCATAGACCCCATTTTCATTCAGATGTCAAGAAGAACAGGGGCAGATATAGAAGGGTGGCAGCTGCCAGATGCCTTACCAACCTTGCTGACACACCATCTATCTATCTATCTATCTATCTATCTATCTATCTATCTATCTATCTATCTATCTGATAAGCTGTGGCTGGTCTGAAATTTACAAGAGTGCACTTGGCGTCTGATGTCCAAATGTAAGTGGATGCAGCAGGAGTTGATGCTTTCCTCACCTAACTCCACTAGCCATCCCAGCAGGGAACATCTTATATATTTTAGGGCTGTCTTTAACACATTATTTTAGATTCATTAAAAAAAAACCAAACACATTAATAGTGTAAATTAATGCATATATTTTAATGATATGTTCTGGCTACATCTGTTCAATAAAAAAAGATATGCATTTGTAAAAATGTTTGATTTGGTAATAGTTTGTTTCTGTTGCCACCTTTAGTTATTTCTATGTAATGTCATGTGTCACAATAATGTTTTTGAGTTGAAATATCTTAATATGGGAGGTTTTGCATGCAGATTTTGATATTGATATTGAATGTGTGAATATGTGATTGTTTGCGATTAAATCTGCATATGTATGTCTTTGCCACCCCGTGAAGACTCCATGTCACCCTCCTGCCACCCAATGAATATTTCTAGATCTGTCCCTGTCGAGGTGAGAGCATAAGAGACCCCTGTGAATATGGTCATGCCAGTTTTCCCTCGGCAAAATTTAGTCTAATTTTAGAGCGTTATTTAGGGTTATTTCCGATGCTAGTATTTTCCGATACCAGTTTCGTATCTTGACTTTTATAATTGGGCCCCAGAGCCTCTGAAAGACAAACAGATGCAACAATCACACATACGCATATGCACATATGACCAAACAACACCAAACGCATGATCCCCTACACCTGATGGAGATCATGTATCACATATCCACAAATACAGACTCTATATTTTGTTGCAAATTGCATCATTTTTTTTTCTCTCCAGCAAAATACAAATGGCAAAATACTCAAAAGTAATTAAATATGTTTTGTAACTACATTTAATTGAAATACTGCCCACCATCTCAGCGCGTGGGCTGATATCATCATAATGTAATGGTCATCCTAAATATCTGACAAATGGCTTTAACTGATTCAACTGAAGTCCATAAAATCAATTAATTGGGATCCTATTCAAGCCTAATTGTTCCGATGAATGTTCAGTAAATACCTTGCAATTACTGTAATTAAATAATCCAGCACAGAGCTCCACTTAAAAACTGATCAACTGGTCACATGCAGAAACACAACACAAAGCAGGCTCAGGCCTACTGTGTGTACAGTAAATCTCCATCTGGATAGTTTTTACTCCCATTTGTCAGATTAGGTACACATTTATCAGATTAATTATTTTGGGATTAATCTGGGAAAATATATTTAACGGGACTAATCAGTGTCATGATGACAACACAGAGCGAGAGGACGGTGAGAGAGTTGGGAAACCAGAAATGAACCAACCTTAAAACAACAATTGAAATAATGAATGATGAAATCCCAGCGTCGTGTGTGTGTGTGTGTGTGTGTGTGTGTGTGTGTGTGTGTGTGTGTGTGTGTATGAGGAAAACCCAAGTGGTTTTCTTAAACCACTTGAGTTTAAATTAAGTGTATTTAATAAAACATTCAAGGTCAATAATCTTAAGGTATTAAGTTGAATCAGCTACAAGTAATTGGACCAACAAACAAAAAAAAAGCTTCAATTGGTAACACACAAATGAATTAAGCTTTTTAAAGCTCAATGTAGCAAGCTAGATGAACACAATTGCTTTAAGTCAGACGTACTTTCCACAGTTTCCATTAATGCAACTTAAATTTAAGGCAAACTTAAAAGTTTCATCTTTCCCAACTCAATCATTAGCTTTATCCAAAAGTAAAATACTGCTCCATAACAACCTAGTTCTGTGTCAGAAAAAGATAATTTCTTCATAGCACATATAATTAAAATGTCATTGCAAACATTAGCCTGACTTAACGATAATTAGGTTGGTTCAGAGTTTGCGAAAACCTAAAATAACACGATTTAACCAGTTCAGAAGGACCATACATCAAACATGTTTGTTCACAAAACATAATTTTGTTTTGCATTAATGGCAAGAAGAAAATGGCAGCTCAACTGCAGGGGGACAAATCTGAAAAAGATGAGGACGTCACTGAGACAAACCCAACCCAAACCCGCTTTTACAGCAGGTTAAGGAAACAGGGTGTTATTCCAAGTTGTTATAAGTATACGGCCATCACAAAAGCAGTAAATATTCACAATGCTACATGACTTCCACATTACAGTGATTTATCTTAGCACGCATTAAAGACTCACAGCAAGATACAATAACTCTAAAACAACTGCATGCTGGGAAGTCTGCTAAAATGTTGACTGAGTTTCTTTCGACACCTAATTTAATGAGTTGAGTGAACTCACAGCATATCAATTTGACTAAAAGGGCTTCAAGTCAGAACAATCCTTGTTTATATGTTCCGTAGTGGTCTGAAAATAAATTGATTGAGGGTATTTACGTTAAGTTGACAAGAAAAGATTAGTTGATTCCACTCAGTGTCTGTATGATGTTTTACAGTGCACCAGTTGAGGAGAGGGATCAAAAACAAATAACACCACTTAGACGAGCTTGTTTGGCTGCGCACGGAGCTAAATTTGGGAGTCACCTCCACCGCAATGGGCATCGGGTGCCACTGCATCATGCTCACCCACCCTGCACCCTCCCACCGCCACCACCCTGCCAGCCTGAGCGCCACGCCCAGCTCTGTGAAGAGAGATGGAGCTGGCTGAGGGTGAAATTCCACTGCATCTGTGGAACAATGGTAGTATAGTGGTGTGTGTGAGTGTGGTCGTACGCTCCCCGAACGCCCGTCCCTGCTTGTGGCTAAGTGTCTTTGTGTGTTACAAGGCAAAAAAAACATGCAGAAGGTGTGAAAGTGTGTTTTTTGGTCATAAAACACACTGAAACCGAACCATCCGCGGACTCGCTGTCGAGTATAAAAGCAGCACAGAGCTCCTAGTGAGGATTTGTCATGTTTGATGTGTGTGTTTGCCCCAAGTGTGTGTGTGCAGTGTACAGTCTGTGTTGTGCATGGTAGGGTATAGAGGTTGTTGTCACTCTGCACAGATGGTGGGAGTGTTTTTTATTTATTTTTTTGGGAGGGAGGGGGTGAGTGAGGAAATGAGGAGGGGAGGAGGAGGGGGGAGGCAGAGGAAAAGGGAAAGGAGGGTTGCGTCTCTGATGCTGCCATGCCACGGTCACGCGGGCAGCAGTAATTGGCCTCCATATTGAGGGGTTTTGCGGTGCTGCGGGGTGGGCAAACTCCCAGCTGGACCTGTCAGATGGTATTCAATCCAGCTCATTGCCCTCGCTCCTCTGCTCCTTTCTCCTCTCTTTCCCTCTGTCTCCTCTCCTTCTCTGGCATGTTTGCTTCTTTTTGTTCCCCCCTTCCCTGCCCTTTCCCCATCTTTACCATCTCTGCTTCATCCCACTCACAAACTTACATTATAACTCCCTCTTTTTCTCTAATCGCACTCCCCATCACTTATTTCTTTTTCCCATCACAGCATATCACTTTTTTTCCTCACCTTTTACTTTCTTCTCTCCAGTTTTTCTCACCATGGTCACTTCTATCTAACACGTTCAACTTCTTAAAGTACATCACACCCTCGCCTGGCTCCACCGTCGCTGGTCACCCACGTGCGCACACACACACACACACACACACACACACACACACACGCACAATCTCCCTTTCTTCACATACAACACACCAAATGCAATTGGTTCTCCCAAGAAACACACACTACTAAAGACAAATGTGCACTTTAACTTAAAAAAGTTAAAAAGTTAAGGGCTGCCTTAAAATTTTAAGTTAATTGAATCTGAAAAGACAATTTGGGGCAATTTTGAAATGATTCAAGACAGATAATCTTTTTTAGTCAAATACACTTTATTATAATTAAGTTGTACTTGAGAAAAAATATTTTTTTAAAAGTAGCGTTTATATCTCAAACAATGCATGTTGGGAAGTTTGCTAATATGCTGGTCAGGTTTCTTTAGAAACTTAATTTCATGAGTTGATTGGACTCTGTACAGTTCATTAATTCAACTAATCATTTCAAGACAAAAGACTTCAAATTAAAAGAACTCTTAATACATGACATTTTAAGTTTGATCAAGTTAAATGAATAAAACAATAATATTTACGTTAATGTGAGAGCGATTAGTTGATTTCACTAAATTTCTGTATGACCTTTTACAGTAACTGTTCCCAACCCTGAAAATGTTTCTTTCTTACTGTGTGTGCATGTTTCTGTCCTCTTAATGTAAGTTTTGACTGATCATTAACCAAGATACAATCCCAAAAAATGGTTGCGTTCTTCTTTCAAGCACGATGTAGTCAAGACTTCCTGCCAGATGCTGATGCAGGTCAAATTAGAGGTAGGGAGGAACAGCTGGATTGCTCATCTAAATTTATTTAATTTAGGTATTTAACATATTGTAATAGGGACTGATGTTAACATCTTTAAAATGCTTGCTGATCCTTTCACCCTGTGAAGCTAAACATCGTTTAAACTTAAAAAAAACTTTTAATAGAGATCCTAAAGTTTCCAAACATGGGAGATACATCAGGCTGAATTTGGAAGGAAACGTACAAAAATGATGTGTGAGACACTTAATATATTTTCATTTGATTGAATGATCCAGCCGTGAAAGAAATTAAGGACTACTTAAAGGTGAAGTAACCAATTCTGGAGAAAGATAGTTGATTGTTAAGTCTTATTCTTGGGTCGATCAATTACTGACACTTTGGATTGGTGGCTCGAAGAAGGTGATTGTTGAGTCTCATTTCCAGGTCATGAAATAGATTGAAGATTCATGATCTAACAGTACTGACATTTTGGAAATCAGCTGTCTTATCAGCCTGCTATTGGCCAAAATCTCCTGTGAAAGGCTAGATTTTCTAGAGTCTAAAAACAGAGCCAAGAGAAGGAGCAGAAGTCAAGTATTCTCTCAGACCACTTGAATTAAATTATGTTTAAAGGTTATTATACAGTAGAACTTTTGCCCATGCCAAGAATAAACTGCTTACCCCAGCTTTAAAGAGAAACAGAATTGTATGTTAAGAGAAAATTAAAGTGGGGTTGCATTACAGAGCAAAACTGAGACAGTGAAATTTTTGTGTGATGCTGCCATCCTGCTTTTTTTCTGATGAGGCGGTACGAAATAGTCGCCATATACTGTATCTGTTAGGTTCATCACGTACACTCGAGTTCCAGGCTCACTGCCAAGCAGCAAGTGTGGCGCTATCAGGACATGCGGGTGGTGGTGTGGACGGGTTCATTCTCAAAGAGCTTTAGGTGAAGCGCAGAGGTGAGAGCTGTGAGATGAGAGAGGCGATCGGGTGACTGTGGGTTTTAATCTCCTCCTCAGAAGCTGAATGAGTAACATTTTCTCTGAATGTATCAAAAAAGCATCATAGTGCCATAACTTCCCTCATAGCTACATTTTACCTTCCTGCATCTTTATAGAATAATGTGCAAGACGTTATAGGTGTAAATTACATGATTTATTAAGATTATTCTAGAGATATATGAAGCATTTGGATCAACATTAAACAAAAACTATCACTGTATTCAAAATTAAATGCACACAATTTTTTACAATGTAACTTACAAAAAAATGACTGGATGTACATTTCAGACAACTAAAAAGCTTAATTCACTGAACAATATAAGACGTTTCTTAAAATGATGTTGCTTAGTGGTAGAAACACACATTTCTCTGCCGATAATGATGATGATGAGGAATATATAAACGCTTCACTGCCGCTGTTAGCTGTCAACATGCTTAAATGCAGTTATTTTTGAATGAAGACAAAAATGTAGGGAAAATAAAATGTAAAATGCCTCACACATTAAGTATAAGTACTATGTTCACAGATAGATATTGTGTCTTTATGCTCCCAGAAGAGTTTTCTTATAGGAATTTGATGGAGGCCGTCTCTCTAAATTGTGTTTCTTTTATTCATTTCTGTTACATCAACTCTAATTTTGTTTAGTTTATAACTTGTTCTTGCTTCACACCAGCTTTTATAAATAGAGTGATACTTTTTTTTTTTTTACAAGATTTCTGTGTTGAACCTTTTTATGAAATGAGCAGCATATGGAATAACTACTTTACAAAATAAACGTATTTTGCAATGTATAGTACACTCACATTCCCATATATGAAAACACTTAAGTGCAACTACCAAAGCCCTCAGGCCTGTACTGTAAGTACAGTAAGACAGGTACATACCAGGTGTGTATATTTAATTTACAGTTCAGTGAAATAGGCCCATGCTGGCCACTGTCCATATGTTTCCATAATGTCCCACTCACACACAAAAGACAGCCCCCAGATGTGCACACTGCACTGCAAATATTACAACAGTGACTAGAAGAAGGGAAGAAAAGAGGAACAGAAGAAAGAGAGGAAGGAGAAGAAGGTTGGGAACGGCTTCTAATTAAATTTGAGCAGAGAAACAAAGAGCTCCATCTACAGAAGGTCAAACCAAAAGTGCAAGTGGCACCACACAGGTACATGCAGTACCTCGTTGATGACATAATAAAAAGAAAAATCATTTTATACATGATCAATTTTCCCGAAATTAGATCTTATATGAAACAGCATATTTATTCATGAATAAAAATGAAAATATGCAGAATAATAAGGACTTACAAAACAACAACAAACAAAAATAAAAACTGTTTTTCTGCCACTATGCATCTTGTCCTTCCCGTAGAGTTCGTGCCGTCTCCGCCAGCGTGTCTTTCTGCTGGTGTCTGCTGCTTCGAGGAATCAGCAGTGTGGGGTTGTAATGGACTAATGAACAGCTGTCACTGAATTTAAACACTCTCTCACACATACAGAGACTACCACAGTGTCCCTCACACATGCAGATGCTCTCAACACACACACACACACGCTCTCTCTCACACACACATGCATACATCTCTTTAGTCGCTGGCCTTGACTTAGCAGCACACCCACAGCTTTTGACTTTGTGTGGGTCTGACCTCTAAGTGTGCATTTGACCATGTGTGTATTTTGTGCATACAAAACATTTGTTTGCCCAATTACTCTAGTCTTTGATCAAAAAAGGGGTCGGAGAATGGTAAGAAAAAATACAGTTTTGTATCTGTTTTTAGATCTGCTCCTGTACACATTCACTGGTTTTTGCATCACACTTACAGTAACATGTATCATTAATATTCAGTTTCGTGAACATTTTTTGAGGATTCTTGCAGCCTAAAATGTCTGATTTCAAAAAGTTTTGCTGCACATGGTGATGTTTTTAGGTATTTTTTGTTAGGTCGGTATCTTGTAACTGATAAATTATGTGCAACTTCTTCTTCTTTGTGTCATCACCAGTGTTTTTTTGTTTGTTTTAAACTTTAAACTGTTTGCCTTTTCTTGTGCATTTGTTGTTGTTTATGTATTTGCCCTGCTGTATTTCAATACCACTTTGCAAAATTAATAAATAGATGTAAAAAAAAAAAAAATCTCCCTGTTCTATACTATCTTTAAAGACAATGAGCCCTCAACTTGTCTGTAATACCTGAATAGTGTCTATGGCAGCACAGTACAGAGTACATAATTTTACAATGAGCAAATATAGAATAGCTATTAAAATCTACTTCAGCATCTACAAAACCTTGTCACCATGTTCGTATCTAATGTTCTGCTCCTTCTTGAAACAGATAGGCCTAAACTGCACAGGCTGCTAAACAGGCTTGCCCTGTTATCAACAATTATTGCAGTGCTGCTAATTTTGTTAATTTTTGATTGAAAATACATGTTGAGTTCCACTTGAATCCAAATTTAATTATAGAGCACATTTAAAAACAGCAACAGTTGACCAAGAAATATTTTCTGTCTTAAGGCAGTGATTTTTTAAAGTGGTGGCCACCAGGGTGGTCTCAGCAAAATGCTAAAAATAAATAAATAAATAACATAAATATATAAATAAATATAATTACTATGTGTATTATTGTACAATATAATGCATAATAATATATACCATATTGCTGTCAGTGTTAACCTGGACCAGTCTATGCCTGTTACAAAGCTGACATGGACAAGTTTTTGAAAGGGAAAAGATCTGACGAGGAGACCAACTGCCAGCTCACAAAAGCTCAGTTGCAACAAATCCGAAGAACTCCAGGTAAAACCCACAAGTATGATACAGCATACATAAAGTATGGATCTGCCACCACACATAAAAATGGCAATGATCAACAGGGCCCATGAGTTGTGGGTCAACCTTAACATAGCATAGCATTGCTATTTATCACAAAATTGTCAATGCGTTTTTCAAGACATCTTGCAGAGTCGGGGCTGTGGCCATAACCTAATGCTATTCAGGGGGTTCAGGGTTTGTGAATTGTCTGGAAAGTTTTGCCTGTTTTGCTCCTGCATGAAACATGAAATTATAATGATTTTATTACATAATCTTGCCACCAGATATAGGGCATTTTGAGACACTGGTTGTTAATATTCAATTTTATCTTGATTATTATGATTTTCCAAAGCATGACAATTCAAGCTGTACTTACTATATAAAGTAGCAATTGACAAACAATCATAGCAATCATGCTCTGGTTATTAGTTGTCATAAGCTTAACTCTCTTATGTTGTTTATCAGAAGTCAAACTTATATGTCACTGCCTCTATTATCCTTGCAACCATTTCCCACGGGTTAGTGCCCACTTTCTCTGTCACATCTCTCTCCCTCTTCCTCTTGTTGTCTGCCGATCCGTCTCCCTCGACCCCTCCTTGGAGGCTGAGAAGAAGTAAACAAAATGGAGTGTGTGTCCCGGTGGCAGCCTTGAGACGAGGTATTGACACAGCAGCCCACGCCTGCTTTCTCAGATTAGAAGAGATTATCAGAAGAGGAATGAAGAGAGGAGCTCTCACTTCCCATCACCGCATGGGGGGAAGGAGACGACGGGGGCGAGGGGGGTCATCCACTGAATTAAAGAGAGACTTGAGGGTCGCGTGGAGACATGTTGCTATTGAACACATGCTCATGCATATGCACACATGGATGCATCGATGTGTATGTGAACATAAACACCAGCATGGGAATGACACCACTTCAGCTGTGAAAGATACATCAACTTCTCTTGAAAAAGCATGTTTATGTTGACTAGTAAGTGGTGATGTAGGGTAAATTGAAATGAGTGTCACATGTCACGAGTATATGCATTTTAATGTCAGGAACTCAACTCAAAAAGTTATCTTAAAGGAGGCAATAAAAGCTTGCTTTCAAATAACAGAGTCAAGAACAAATGTACACACACTTAAAGATGTTGTCTTGAAAAATAATGACTTTAATTATGCTACTGCTTTTTTGTTTCCTGTGTCAACAAATCCCATCAAAAGACCAAAGCCAACAGTGCACACTGTCCGTCTGAGTCCGTCTCAGTCCGTCTGAGGCCGTGTGACTTGCCTACCCTGTGACACTCAGCCACAAAGCCCATTCATTCTGCTAATTCCTACATTCACGCAACTTTTTTTTTTTTTTTTGCTGTAAACTAAATTATATTACTCTGCTATGATGAAACACATTAGTGGTGGTGTTAATGTGGAAATAATTATCATAGCATTGAGAAATTCCAAAAAATGGCATTGCATGATAGAAAATGGCTCAAAATGCAACCCACAGTTTTAAATCATCATGACACTCGCAAGGACAATGCTGAGAGACCCGTCCATTTACCGGGCCTCTCATCAGTCTATGAAATATTATCCATTTTCAAATATGCTTATTCAGACTCATCAAGGAGTTTACACTAGTTTTTGACAACCGTCCAGTTAGTTTTGCTTTGTTTTTTATTCAATTTTGATGGCTGAAGAAGCTCCATCAGACTGCAACAGCAGGGCTACACCTATGTACTGATACTCTCCCGCTGACAGACACATCAGAACCTCTCAGCCTCTCTGAGCTGCAAGTGTCAGCTTTGCTAGCTACAGCACAGGTACAATACAGATAAAATTCATAAAAGGGCCAAAAAATGTTTCTAGTGTTTGTCAAAGCTCCAGCAGACTCTCTGTGTCTCAAGCACATGTCTGTTTCCAGTGTTTCTCCGCCTATGGTTGGTTACCTCTGACGGCTAGCTGTTGCTGCTAAACTGAACAGTTAACTCCACCTCACACATTATGTAGGCATGAAGCCGCAGCACCTACAGTGGTAGTTCTGTGCACACTCACCCAGCCTCCCTCCTCACTATGCTGTCCAGTTTTTAGCATTTAGGCTCTTTTTCCTAAATTATACTTTAACAAGAAATACGCTGCACAGGATATGAATTTGTCACTACTCTGATGAATGGTGATAGTGTTTGACATGCTTGTATTTCAGTTTCTTGTCATTTATTGGTTGACATGTATACAGATATTGATATATCCGCAATGAGCTAACATCAGCGGATATATCCTTAACCTTACCTAATTAACCACTTTAATCCAAACTATAATGTTTCCCTAAACCCAACCTATATGTACAAATGTGTGTATAAAGAGAAACCTGGATACAGCACTGCCACTCCGCCTTGCTTCCAATTTTGCCCAGTGGCAAATTAAATTTAAACCAATTTAAAAATCTGTGATGTCAACACAAGGTAAAGACTATGGAGTGCAGCCCAACCATGCTATATCATTGCTGATCAATGATGGGCATCATTACATAGAAAAACCTTATTGAATCTTCAGATAGGCATTTGGCAAGTGAAGTAAAAATCAGGTTGGTTTTAGCTCCACTTCCTACATTGTGTTATGCTGTTTACAAAGTTAATTATTAGAAGGTAGATCAGCTCGATTGCTGTGAATTTTTACCGTTAAAATACCCTCTGCTCCCAGCGTTTTATCAAGTGGACAAGCAGTGGACTGAACAGGCGCCATCAGGTATCCAGATCTTAATAATATATCAGTGTAAAACCTATCCAAACATTAACCATAATGTTGTCACATCATAAAACAGATTTATTAGTCTATGGTGATTTGTAACGGTTCACAGAGGCACAGACAAAAGACATTGTCCTGTCATTGGTGGTGTCAGATCATAAAACACTTTTATGTGTTGTTCTAGAGGACATGGACAAATAACGTACTTTGTCGTTTCATTTGGAGAACTTGATGTAAGCAGGGTGGTGTGTGTGAGATTGACTCAAAATTAACTATAGCGCCGATGTTGATTGCAATGAAGGAACATGTGATGTGGTGCAATGGTGAGACTCAGTGGTGTGCTTTTAATAGTTTTTGGGTAACAGTGGAACTCCATGCACTATATCAGTCTCTCGATAAATAGACAGTACTTGCTCCTAGTACCAATTCATTGTTTGATCTTTGGTCTCTGGATTTATTTAGAAACATAAGAAATATCACAGAATTTTATCCTGTGACGCAGCTAGAAAAGCACAGCAGCTGCAGCCACGTTTCAGCAGTGACACGGTGGTTTGAAAAATGAAAAGCAGTCAGCGAATGGGCAGCCATCACAGTCAGACATCAGAGCGAATGAGGAAGTGCATCAGTATCCACCAGGATGAATAAATCAACACTTTCCCCTGAATTAATCTCTCTCAAGTTGAAATTTTATTACAGATGAGCTTGGACATCTCCATGGTAACAGGAATTCCACCGCCATTCCCAAGTGGATTCACGACCAGCATGTACGGACTGACAGTGTGACATGCTGTGCGCACGGCATACGCGGTACACCTGCACAGATATACAAAAGGTACACAAACACACACACACACACAAACACACACATATTCCCATCTTCCACCTAACTGTACTGGACATTTTAGTCATTTTTCAAACTGGAAAATAAAATGTCAGATTCTTCTCTCTTCAGTTCTACATAAATAACAGTTACGATGACTGACAGCTCAAGTTTTGCTTCTTCAGGTACACACACACACACACTTCCAGACACACAAAGAAACAGTCCACTTTGAGTCTGATGCTTTCTTGGTCTTTCCAGTTGGCGGCGGCCAGACGCGGCAGAGTTGGCACAGCCAGAGTCGAAGTGCCAGGGGGAATGGAGCGCCACATGGCACGTTCATGGCAGGGCCAGCTGGGGGGGAGGGAGACAGTGAGCTTGTGTGTGTGTGTGTGTGTGTGTGTGTGTGTGTGTGTGTGTGTGTGTGTGTGTGTGTGTGTGTATGTGAGTGTGTGTGTGTTTGTGTGTGTGTGTTAGATGGGGTGGTGGTGGAGGGGTGCTTTTGCATCTTAAATTCCACAACATCTGTTCAATAGGCAGCACCATATATACCACTGAAGCTGGTGTGTTTACAGGCAGCCACTGTAATTGGGGGTTGGTGTGGTGCGTTTATGTGCATGTGTGTGAGCATGTGTGCCGTCTGTGCATGCATAGGTGTAGAAGAGGAGTGGAGACGTGTGTGTGTGTGTATGTGTGTGTTGGGGGGGGTTAGTTCATCACAACAACTGGGTTACGAGTAATTTCAGCATCATCTTCATGCAGTCTTGATGCCTGTGGACTAGCTGTGTACTAGTGCGTGGGGAGCCATCACTCTGCTCTGCTCTTGAATGCTGGACGTCCACAGACAGACAGACAGACAGACAGTGAGTGGGCATGAAGCACTGGGGCAAAGGCTTCTCACCTCACTTGATGAGAAACTCAAGTCTGAATATGGCTCTTTCCTTCACACATGCGAGCACACGCTCGTACTAACACGCTAACGCACACACTCGTGCAGCTCGTCCCCCTCCTCGTCATCCCTGCTGGCACTTTGGGGAAAAGTACCCCCTCCCACCCCCCATTTATCTGCCCCCACTCCACCTCCCCCCCACCCGTGGCAGCCGACGTCCCTCGCAGCGTGGCGTACCATCTGTTGCCCCCCCCTCCTCCCCACCCTTCTCCCCCAAGCCTCCTCCGCCTTCCTGCACCATCCTACCCATACAACACCTCTCTAGACCACCAAACAGGAGGATTTTAAGATTCATGTACACACTTCTGATAAAATCATACATACTTACAGTAAATAATATTTCAATATCCTACATTTCACAGGCAAACAATTGATTGCATCAGTAGATTAAAGTGTCACTAAAATAAGTGCATACTACATTCAACAACATAAAACTACACAAACGTGACGCTACACACAAACTACAAATGAAGTTGTACAGCAGGAGAGAAACACGTAGGGTCGGCTGGCTGATTGCTCCCATGAATGTTTAATCTGCTCGGCTCTGAAAGGGATGAAGTCTGTAAAACCTCCTCCAACACCTCCAGGCTAAAAGTGAAGCCATGCCAAAAGCCTAATTAAATGTTTTTTAAACCTTCCCCCTTGGAGAGGACACAGAGTAGTTTCACCCCAAAGTGTGTCTGACTGAGCCACTGAGAGGTTGGTTAATATGGACTGTACGTGTTGAACTGATTTTATAAAAGGCAGATTGTGGTGTTATTGTGTATGCAAAGTGTGCTTATGCTGTTTGAAAACTGCCTTAGCAACATGCACAAAGATGCTCTTTATCAGCAATTTCTAATGTTTAAACCAGGAGCAAAATAAGGTGAGTGTTTCCATTTTTTCCTTCGCTGAAGAGCTGAACAATTAATCCACTTTTTATTGAAATTGCAATATGGTCTATACAGTCTTTTAAATGGCAGGAGCTAAAAAGCGAAATGTGTGTCAAAATAAGATTTTAAAGATTCAAGATTTGAGATGTTTATTGTCACACTGGTTATACAGGTACAATCGTGTGAAAAACTTTGGCTGGGAGGCTCCATGAAAAAAACATTAAGTTCAGTAAGAAAATGAAGTAAGATAATAACAATAATAACATGATAACAATATACAGTAGTAGAATAAGACGTGCATTTATGTAACGGAATAAACATAAAACTAACCTTAAAACAAATTAAAGTAACCTAAAAGGTCTGGAGCTCCTGACATGCCACTCTCTCTAAATTAATTATTGTTGTGCTGCAGAGATGTACACGTCATATTCTACATACTTAAGAAAACATTTTTGTTTGGTACAGATCCACTCAAAAATCATGCCAAAATAATTTAAATGTTTTTTGGTCCAAATCAAAATAACAACATAAAAGTAATCACATCACAATCAGTCAAAATATTTGCAATTAGATATTTTTTCAAAACCTTTTTTGCAAAACAATATAAAATTTATTTCCATTTTCTCCAACAAAAGCAAGTCAGAGGACACTGACCACATGTGTCTTTTCTTAAAACCAAGTCTATGTTATTTAACACACAAACAAGTTGTTTATGGGTTTATTTGTGGTTGCTCTTTATTATCGTTTTTGATTAAACAGTAGTTGACCCTTATTAAACTTCATTAGAGGGTAATTAAGGATACATTGCAACAGAACTGTACTGTAAACTAAAGTTTATTGTTTCCCAGTGCTAGACCCTTAATAAACTTCATTAGAAGGCAATGAGAGACAAATAACTTCAGAACTGTACTGTAAACTAAAGTGAAATCATATATCAACTGCTCTGTATGGGACCAGTCAAAGGTGTGTTTCAAGTTCCGTAGTTATTTGTCCCTAATTGCTCTCTAATAAAGTCTAATTAGGTTCAATAAAGGATCTAATATGGTCTGATCAAGAACACATTATTTGTACTTTTTGTCTAATTTGATACAAAGTACAGCTTGTTATGTCTTATTAGTGTGCTGTAAAATAAAGTGTATCCATATCAAACAATACCAAATGCATTTTTTCCCTCTGAATCAAAGGTTTATTTTCACAGCAACATATTGCATGTTCTCTGACAGCACTGCATAGTCTATGAAACAAAAAGATATAGGATATAGGACTACATAATAAACACATATAACAGAATATCAGATAACATGTGTAGCCCAGACATAAAAAAAAATCTTTGCTATATTTCAAATCCTTATTTGATAGCATATCAATTCCATTTTATGTGATCAATCAAATTCTTTACAGCCAAGTAATTGATTCTTGGTTAATCATCCCTATCATCGTCCCTATAATAAACACAACATGAACTTAAGTTAAGCATTTTTAATTTAAAAGCTTATAAACATACATATTTTCACGTATGACACACATATTTCACACTTAATTCTCACCTTTCCCCTTAATTGAAATAACAAAAAACATCAAATTGGGGAAAACTTCTATCAGCAGAACTTAAATAATTATAAATTAATGCCTGAATACTGAGTCCTTTAACTTGGTGGTAATTTCCATAGAGTCATGGCCTGAACAATATGCCAAAAAAAAACGGAAGTCTGCGGAAAGACGCTGGCAGTCGGGCTCGGGGTCATTCCAGTTGATTCAACTGATTAAAGCAACAAATTAAAATTTATACGCCGCATTTGCCAAATTAAAAACTGGAGTGACTCCTGACCTTAGTGACCAAGCTTCCCTATTTCTGGTTTGAAAAGACTCGTGGGAGCTGAAAATACGAACTAAAGACTTTGCTTGCAAGACACTCAAATATGCATGTTTGGGCGTAAAATTTAGACTGACATATTGATTTGGCACTGAGGTGATATTGGTTTCTCTGTCTTCACAGCTTCATAATGGCACTTTGTACAATTTAATTCTAGTTTTGGAGTCCTTATGTGTGTTTTTTGTTTTTATTATTGAATGGGAGAAGTTGGTTATTCCACTGCCAACATCTCATTGGTTTCCCATGGTGTAAATGATCTTTTTTTTAATCATTCCAGCAAAAATACAAATCTTGGGGAAACACTGAATCCTCTCCAGGTTGTGGCATTAAATTGTGAAATTAAAAAATGCAGTAAATGGCACAAAATATTGGCCACTAGCAGCTTCAGTCTAAAAATAACGGTATTAGTCTTCAAAAAATCTGACGAGCCCCTTGTGTGTGTGGGTGGGTGGATAGCGTGGACAGCAGAATGTATCTAAACAGAGGAAGATGGATAGACAGCGAAAGGGCCACTGCTGTTTGTCCATTCATCTCAGGTGTACGTGGAAGAGCTCAACAATGACAGCTCATCCATCAGCCACAGGGGTACTACTGAGCCTCCTGGAACCGAACCAAAAACCATCTCTATCCATCATGCATCACTTCTCCTCGCTTCTCTTCTCTTCAGTCTCATAGTTTGTCCACGCGTTTCATGGAAGATTACGTTGTTTTTTTTTCCTGGCTACATTTGTTTTTGTTTGTGTACTTTGAGTGTGTGTTCTGTCTTGACAAGTGGTCAAATCTCAGAAAAAGATTGGATATGGAAAGAAAGCCCAAAAGATAGTGATGGTATAGACAGGGAAACAAAAAGTGACAACCAGGGGTAACGATAAAGACAGTGCAACTAAAGAAAAGAGTGAAAGGTGAAGGAGTGAAACAAAAAGGAGAATGACTATGAGAGAGTGTGTGAAGAACGTGTGTGTATACGAGGAAGGGAGAGAGTGAGAGCAAGGTAAGCAGCGACACAGCAGCTGTCGACCTAATTCCTTCTTAACGCAGTGCTTGTGCTCTGATTAAGAAAGCGATCTGGCCTTTAATTTCCTCCTGACACCGGCTAATGCTCTGTATCTCAATCGCCTTCCCTAGCTCTTCCTCTCACAGCGGCTACACAACAGCCTGAGTTCAGCCAATCAGCACGGTCTAACCTGGCCCAAGAAGTGTAAAAGACACCTGACAAAATATGAACTTCACAAAAATGTAAAATTATCTTACACGTTTCCAAAAATTGTATTCTGCATGCAGCACAGAAAATACATACTTCTGAATGACATAACCTGGACCAAAGTCAAAACTGCACTCTTGCATTAAAGCTTTGGGAAATGCAGATGGTCTCATGCCCTGGAGAAGAATGACAAGTGAAGGAAATAATGGAGGAAAGAAAAGACAAAATAAGGCCAAAATATTGTGACATTTGTACAAGACATTGTTACCCCGATGGGAAAAAATCTATGAGCCACAGCAATGTGTTGGCACCTCTATAACACAAAGTCGTTGCAGGAACATATTTGCAATTTAACTTTTGGGACATGTGACCTTGTAGCAACCTACAAAGTAAAATCCTGGAATGTCATCACCAGCAAATTATTTTATACATCGTCCACATGTTGCAGGAACGTAGTTGCAACATTACTTTTGCGACATTGTAGCAAAATTACTACAGAATACCTGTTAAATTGTAACGTTTCAACAATGTAGCAGCAACATAACTTCTGGTAATGTTGTAACTGGTAATGTGGTAATGTGTCGAACAGTGCGTTTATAAGGATGTCAGTCAGATAACAACATGAAATCAACATCTTAATGTTCAGACTGCAAAAAATCAGCCCAATAATAGCCCGACCTGGCACTAACAGTAGAGAAAGTTAGCTAATGTTAGCAAAACTTTAGCTAACTAGCTATCTAATGATTGATGCAGATTAGCTTTTGCAGATTACTTTTTTTTTGCTAAGTTTAGGTAACTTGAGATGTGAATACATTGCTTTTACATGTCTAAGTGCAGGAAACAGGAAAAGAGAAGGTTGACCAAGGGGGGAAATTGATTGTTTTATCCTGTGTATTATATCTTCTCATGTGTTCCATTTGATCTGAGAGGTCAGAATTTCCAAGTTCCCATTTGGAAATTTCGACTGATTGCAGTCAACTCAGGTGTGACATCATTCCAAGCTCTGACTTCCGACATCTGAGGTAAACGGAATGCAGCATTAGTGGACAGCAACCATCACTGCATCTGCGACAGGTCACAAAGTTGCACCAGAACGGCAAGTGTGTCTGAATTGTTTTTACCTTCCATGACAAATTCCACTCTTCTATGCTCAGCAGTAAACATGGCGAAACAAAGAGGAATGATGATGTTGGTGCTGCAAGATGGAACTGTGAAACACAGGAAAGGTCACAGCTGTTTTTTACTCTCTTTTCGAGACTTTTCCAAACTCATGACACCCAGTATCATACATGCCGCTTCAGACACCGTTGTTCAATCAGTCAGCCCCAATCACCTCCTTCCTGATGACATCACACACGTTGTAGAAGATGCCAAGTCACAGCAAGAAGTCATGACTCTGTAATCACCTAATCTGACCCAGTGACCATCTTAACCATCTCACGGAGAGCAGATAGTTTGTGTTCTTAAGTGTGTGATTAGAATTTTTCACTTTGGCAAGAATTTTATCATCATAATCTGGTTATCAGTGTCAAACGATTAGCTTTTGCCCTCTAAGAGTCCCTTGCATTGATCCAGTTACACAGACAGCCACGCAGAAATCAAAGTGTGGGCGGGCACAGAGAAAATCGTTTTAAAACAAACCCATTCAGGACCTTTAGAATCTCAAATGCTTGCAAAAAGTTGGCCATTTTCAACATGCTTACACCACAGTTTACTCAAGCAATTATCCAGTTTCGACCCTGCATGTGTTACATACCCCACTTTGATCCACTCACAGCTACACTGTATGTACATCTGCAGCAAATGTATAGTATCAATATCACTCATTGCACAGTGTCAGGTAAAGGACACACTGTGCATTAAGTATCCTACTCTAACAACACCAGCATGTGTTGCTCAAAATCCAAGTAAGTGACATCCACTCAAACAGACTTGAGACGCCACAGCTGAAGAGGAAACGCTCACCACACAACAACAGCAACTCATTCTGCTTGGTTAGCCTTAATCCAAAGAGGTGTTAAACTTGTGTTTCTCACCACTGGAACTAAAGAAGATGCAAGAAAATCCATGCAGCACACACACTCAAAGAGGAAATCTCTGCACAGAACTCATGTGTTTCAGTGAAATTATCATTATCCATGCTACTTCATACGCATAAACAGACAACAGTTAAAAGAGTGTAAAGTTGGAGAAAGTTACTAATAAATAAATCAAATAAACAAACATTTCAAGAGAAGAGACTTAGACAGTTCTTGTCTTCATGCAACACAACATTTTATTGCTTCATCACAGACAGGGAGGTCTTACCCTGTTCAGACAGCGGTCCTTCAAGCCAACTGCTAACACAATGGAGCACTCTCTCAATTTATGTCCGCACACATTTTTGCATCCTCAAATGAATGCTGAGGATCGGATCATGCTTTGGCCGACAAGAAAAAACTGAAAGCTCACAAATTTGCCATAGAGACGACAAACCATGTCCAAGTGTGCCACAGGACTTGTTTGTGGAATACATGTTTGTAGTATATCTTGTGGTGTAATGAAGGTACTGCATTATGTGATATCAAAGATCAGTGCCTCCTGAATGTAAAATAAGCTGTTTCAGACTGGTCTGGAATACAAACCTGCTGACCAAGGGTGTGAAGAGACATCATTATCTGTATCTGTTCACCCAACAAAATTACCTCACTCTGTATCTGTATTTGGATGGATCCTGGAAGAAAGTGTGGTTTACAGTCACGTTAAATGGCAGACCTTTTATTTTTATACCTAATATTCATTGGTATGCAAATCGCACTGATTCAATATCGGCATATAATTATTATGAAATACAGTTCCACATTCGCATACTGTACTTTGCCCCCCAAATAATAACAAGCAGAGAGGAAATATCTCTTTCCATCACATAATTTGTTCGATCCCGAATAATGTATTTGGATTTGGGTGCATCCCTACTGCAGACTGTCAGTCCTCCCTGGTAATGTAAACAAATGTCTTTCTCTGGTGCTGTGAGGACCAATTTAAACACTTTGCAAAGATATAGCCTACTTTTCAGGTAATGCAAAGGAAAATGGCATGACATCACACTTTGTTCAGGCCATAATATCAAGCCAAAACACTTACTGTGTATGAGGCATCCTTTCATTTTGAGAGACAGTACACAATTATACAAAACAACATCCCAATAAGTGGCAGCAAAATTGTAAAAATGGGAAAATATGACAAATAATTACATTATTTTAAGCGCATATGTACGTTCTGCTGCTGTCTGTGTCCCATTCAAACAATTTTAAAAAAAGATGTGGTCT
>JAJHUR010000341.1:0-31466 GCA_027495735.1 Lutjanus campechanus
TATGAATGTATATCAAGGTCCTCAATTATGTGTGTGTTTGTCACTGTTACGAGTGTGTCAGTGTGTGTGCATGTGCCTTTTTTCTTTTACAAGACTGAACACAACATGTGGACCAAAATCCAAGAGTATCTTTCATGAAAAGTCAGTGTGACATCTTTTAATGATAAAGCCGCGGATGAATTGTTTATGGTGCTTTTACGGGTGTGTTTCCGCGTGTGTCTTTGTATGTGTGTGTGTGTGTGTGCGTATATGGGGGGGGTAGCTGGAGTGAATAATTCAGAGAAAAAGCCGTTTGTTTTCAGGGGGCGAAGGCAAAGACACATCTGAAACATATGGGAGGAAATCACATTGAAAGCAGTGAGCAGTAAATTAATGGTAACAGATGCCAAGATGTCTGGCTAGTGCTTTTTTCTCCTCCTTGCTTGCTTTTGTTTTCTATGGGAGCTCGTGCATTCTTAATGTTGAGAAAATAATACAATTAAGACTTCCTTCTCTCATGTGAAGTTCAGCGGTGTCACTTCTCTGCCACCAGACGCCAGAATCTGCTTGGAAAATCGGCTCTACCTGGATAAGGAGTTAGTTTTCCCCCGCCGTTGTTTAATTGATTTTAATTCACGGCGGTAATAGGTTTTCAGCTGCAGATGACGGCTCGACAATGACGCCATAAATTATTTATGTTACCTTGATGATGCAGGCCTGTTCTCCACTGATGAGATAAAACAGAACCGTGGTCTCTGTTTCCTCCGTTTCCCCCCCAAGGAGAATATCTTGGCATATTAGAAATATGTCTAAGCTTCAACAGTGTGTGTGTAAATGTGTGTGTGTAAGGGGGGGTTGGCCTATGTCCAAGCATGAGCAGCAACAAAGACAACCTTGCTCTTAATGGCACATATCTGGAAGATGGAGGAGCCCGATACATGAAAGCGCTGTGATCATTACACTGATAGCAATTATCCTTCAGGAGGCTCTAATGGCGGCGGCCTCTCTTGCACACACACACACACACACACACACACATACACACACACACCGACAAGCTTGCAATCAAGGGTGGCGGGCAATTAAATGCAATGCTTTTTGGTGAACCTCTAACGACGAACAAAGCCTGATGACAAGGACCGACGAGGAGATTTAATAAAGAAAAAAGGGCGTCATTTTGGAGAACAAAAGTGAAAAAATCAGGACAAGAGAGGGACAAAAGGGAAAAAAAGATATTAATGTTGTTTATTAATCGATTCTTAATGTGTTGCAGTGGACGGAGGGGGGTGTGAGAGGGGTCTCTGGAGTGGAGCCGTGGCTTTGGCAGCAGTATGATTGAGTGCAGGGGCCAGTGTGACGGAGGGACAAAAACAACAAGGTAATTAAAGCTTAAAGCGTGCAGTTTGCGCTCTGCCATCCGTGACAGCGTAAGGTGTCTTCCATCCAAGCCCCCCGCCAACCCCGCCTCTCCCAAATGAAAAATAAGTCAGGTAATTGTCATTGCGCACTGCATGTCATTATTTATTAAACGGGTAATTCATCTTCGTGGAGAAAGCAGAGGAAAGCAGGTAGGGCTGGTTTATTAGTCATAATCCAACGGGCGGGTCGTGTTTATCAAATCAGGGTTTTACAGGAGACAAACAAACAGAAAGAAATCTTCACTATTATGCTCTCTTGAGGGTGTGTGTGTCTGTGTGTGTGTGGAGAGTGGAAAGTCACCACATGGAGAGAAATCTTTGAGTTAAAGTTTTCGAAGGCATCAGCATCACCCCCCTCGCCACACACACACACTCCTTTTTCTACAGTATATTTTTTTCAAAGTGCGACGGGTTGACAAAAGAGATCGCTCCCCGTTGTTTTTCCTTGCGCGGTTACAAAGAGGCGCGTAAAAAGTTACAAGGTTGTCCCCCGTGGGGTTAGATTTCAAACAGCACCTGTCAAAGCAGATGGGGCATTTAAATAAGAGTCTTTAAGAGGTATTTGTTACAGCGGAGCTCAGGAGTACCTGCTGTGCTCGCCGATGCTTTTCACGGCTGTCGTTGCTCTCACAGAATCTGTTTGCTGTGTTTGCAGGGATAAACATCACATTAAAAAAAAAAAAACACAAGAAACCCACTGAGGCCACAAATTACAACGGAGAGGACTGCATTTATGTAACTGCTGAGGCAAGTGAAGCCAAGTCTGCTTGTATGACTCTGTGCATAGATGTGTATATGAAGATCTAATGCATGTGTTTAGGTGTATGTATGCATGCTTATTGCAATAAATCTCTAGAGCTGCAAGGACTAATTGAATAAGCAATTAGTTGTCCAATTAATTAATTTTAACTGGTGAATCAGATTAAGTCACCTTTACGAAAAAGTTCAAAATTCTCTGGTTTCAGCTTCTTTAATGTGAATATTTGTTGGTTTCTTTTGTCGTCTATAACAGAAAACCGAATGTCTCTGGGTTGTGGACAAAACAAGATATTTCAGCACGTCATCTTGAGCTTTTGGGAAACAATGATATACTTTTTTCTCCATTTTCTTACATTTTACAGACCAAACAACAAATCGATTAATCAAGAGAATAAAAGACAGATTAATCGACAATGAAAATAGTTGCAGACCTTTAAATCTCCAGTTTTGGAAGAGAAGTTAGAAGAGAAACTCGATAACCCTTTTGAAATTTTTCAAAAACAAATGAAATTTTCTGTAGTAGGACATATTTAGGCTGGCAAGAATCACTTTCTCTAATAGACTGCAACAGGAAAAGTTTTTTAAAAGATGGGAAAGTTGGACTGTGCGTATTACAGCTGGGCAATCATCATTTGTTTAATGCAGATTTCTGTCTTTTAAAGTGATCTGAGTATCAAGCAGGCACATCCCAACATCCTGGTTCTGTTTATTTTGGTGTTCTTTTTTGTATTTCTCTTCTCAATCTGTTTTTGCATCTCTCTATCTGTATTTCTATCTGTATTTTACTCATTTAAATTCAATATTACTATTTTCTTTTACAAAAGTCTTACAGGAGTCTCAGAGAGACATAGTTTTTATTGTAAGTTTTATGAGAATGTTTACATTGTTTGTGTGGCGGGGTTCAATGTTAATGGGGTTTTTTTTTTTTTTTTTGCACTTGCCCAGTCAGGCAAGTGGGTCAGAAATCTACATCCCCAAAGTTGATTTTTACTTGCCCCAGACCAAACTGGTTTATTTAATGGCAGTTATCAAATAACAACAAAGACTGAAGTTAACTGTCCTGTTTAATCTAGGACTGCACTATCTATAAAATGTCAGAAAACAGTTAAAGATATTCATCCCAGTTTTTCAAAATCCAAGTTGATGTCTTTCAATGCAGTTTTGTCATTCCAAAACCCAAAGATATGAAATATATTAATATAGACATGAAAAACTACTGTAACGATTGATTGTCAAAATAGTTTAATAGCCAAATTCTTTTTCACCACCTGACATGTCGAGCAAGTAAGGTGCTAGTTTTTATAGCCCCACGTGGCATTTTGCTTGCCCTTGACCTTGATATAACCCAATAAGAGAATTTCAAATAAAAAAATAATAATTTCTGGTATTACAGACATTTGACAGCATGTGTTTTTGCAATGGTGTCTGCAGTCTTGCAAGAGTACATGCAATGAGCCACAACATCAACTTTCCAGAAGCCAAGAAAAACAGTCTTGTAAGCAGCTTGATGACAACTCATAAACATCAAGGACATTTCTAAACACAAAGTTAAATCTTAAAAAATCACCGCAACACGCACGTAGGCAAACACAACTTGCATAACATAACACTCTGATCTCTCCTCTCTCACTGTACCCTCCAAACTCAAAACAACATGCTGGTTTGAAGACGCACACCGCAGCGTCCTGACGGCACTCGGGGCCTCAGCCTCAGTGTGAGCTCACACCTGGGAATTCAGACAAAGACTGTGACTAAACATCACCCTGGACAGATGTGTCCTCACAGCCAAAGACAAACAAACACAGCCACCTATAAGACTCTTGGACTCCTCAGAGACAAGCCTCAGGCTGAAAGAGATCCAAATAAACAGGTCAACACAACAACCTACAGTCTTTTTGAGCTTAGTAAGGCCAGAGGTAAGGCCACATGTACAGTCCAAGCCCAAGTAGACATCTTCAGTCTGAAACCTCAAAATAATCCATGTGCAATCATATAAAAAAGAAGTCAATATTTGGCATTTGTTTGATAAATGATATATCCATTATCAAAATGTGTTGTTTTATGTCAATTTCTGTATCAATACTAATTTCAATAACAGTTTATAATAACCATCATTAAAAAACGGTAAATTGATGGTTTAGTAATCTTTACTTATACTTATAACATATTTCACTGTTAACAAACAATCAAATGATAATTGTCAACTAATTATTATTATTAATTTATGGTATTTTCTCATTAGTTTGGTAATATAAAATAATCATGTCATAAATGATATATTATAGCTGATAAGACACAATCACAATAACATTCTGAAGAAATCATTACATGGAGAGGTGGACCAGATATTTGTAACATTTTGTTGACAGTAAATAATTCATTTGTGAATGATTAGTTTGCACAGTCAGTAGTACTGTACATATTTTAACCAAGGCATATTTTTTCTAGTTAGTTAGTTTTTGTGCCTTTTTGTGAGACCTGTATGTACAAAAGTGATGCTAGAGGGGTATTTATAGTGTCATAGTTAAGCTTTCATATTTGAAGGGTTGGGATGGTTATTGTGAAGTTGTAAATTATTTTTATAATACTTAATAAATGGTTAAATAGTGTGCAGTGCATCTATAAATATTATTTGGATGGTCATTATTAAGTTGCAACTCAATACTGGTATAGTATATCAGTAATAATAGTAACCAGCCAAATGTTTATAGATGCACAACACAGTATTTATTAACCATTTATTAAGTTGCAACTGATGTTCATAAACACTATGAATGGTTAATAAATACTGTAGTGCATCTGTAAATATTATTTGTTGCTACTGCTGCTTATAGAACGTGCAATTGCTTAATAAACTGTTTATAAAATAAACAAACCTTTGAATTATTAATGACTGTTATTAAGTGTTACCATTTTTCAAGTACTAATCAAGTTGATCCCCTGTCCTACTGTAGCCCTTATTTGACAAAATTGATGACAAGATCAGGGAGCAGAGTGAGGAGGAGGTGGTGTCGAAGCGGTGGCTGACAGGCCAGGAGTCACCATGTTTGAGACTGATCCCCTCTTGAGATGACTTTCCTGTCACTTTGGCAGCCTGCGTGTTTCATCACTGCACGCCCGGCATTTTCCCGGGGCTGCACCCACCAGGGGACCCGGGGCTCGTGCCGGAGGTCAGCGTACGACGCTCCCGCCCCCTTCTCTTTACTCCCCCCACCTATCGGCTTCCACGATGACAGAAAGGAGACTTCTTTAATACACTGGTGGGTTCAGCGACCGTCGCTCCTTCTGTCATTTCCATCTCTCTCTCTACACATCTCTGTGGCCCTTCCCATCTTTCCATCAGCGGGAAAATAAATAAATAAAAATAGGACGCCCTCTTGTTCTTCACATGCTAAACTTCATTCGGATTGTCAGACACTTAAGAACTGACAAAACGCTTTCTCCGACTCCCCGTCATTCCCTCTGCTGTCAGAGGAGATAATAAATAAAAATGACTCCTGCGTGGGTGGAGGGAGAAGGGCCGAGACACAGAACATCAAGAGATGGACAAAGTGTTTCCAGAAGCCTGTAGGGAAACTCGGGTTAAAACCACACACCAACACACACGTTGATGTATACACACATACACTTAGGATGCAGGCGGGCGGCCCCCTGCTCCCCAAAGGCTTATAATGGGAATAGGCAATGTGACAAAGAGTTAAAGGCATGGCAGGCCAGTGTCCCAGATAATAGGACAAGCTGTCCAGAGTTGCTGCTTCTTGCTTTGGTGCGGTCAAACAAGGCCTAATGTGGTGACTTTGCAACCAACTGGGGTTTGAGAGAGGGTTGGGTGAGTAGATAAACTAAATACAGACAGGCCTCACCAGACACTGGCTGTATATAAACCTCTGCAATGTGGCATGATGGGAAAACATAAGCTTCACAAAGGCAACCAACTCAGATAATTCAGTGAAAGTCATCCACAAAAGAGCAGGAATAAAAGTAAATAAAAGGTAGAAACAAGCACAGAAGTAGAAATGACTGGTAAATCCAGTGACATCAACAGCCAGATGAAAGAGACACAAACAACAGAATGCCCTTGCTTTGTGGGGGTTTGCAATACTTTGCGAGTGAAGGACAATTGGTCCTCGGTGTAAAGTAAGCGCTTGGCTTTTAACGGACCTCTGCATGCCAAGTCCTCGGCAGGCGAGGCTGGGGACGCTACCTTCGCTGTCATTCAGCCCCATCTCGTCGACTAATCTTCTTGGTGCAATGAAAGAGCTTAACAGCTTTGCAACACTATCCCTCCCCAAATGTCATTATCACAATGTACTGCGCCGACCGACCGTCTCAACCGGCTCCCTGCTTATCGTTTTCTTCATGGGAAGTTGAAGGCAGGCGTCCGCTGACATTCACCAAGCTCTCACTGCAGCTCTCGTCCTCGGCGTGTCAGACAAAACACACTGGTAATTCAAAAGTCAGCACTGTAGTTTTGAGTTTCTTGCCTGTGTGTTTCTGTGACACGTTGAGCTGAGTGTTGATGTGTCAGGCCTGAAAGAAACATGACGTCAGCGATAGTACTGCTGATCTGAATCAAGAGGCTTATCATGAAACATTTGGAGAGCAGCCATCAGTGGTGAGAGCCAGACACTTTTCACACAGCCTGTTTTTATAGGACACTGTACGAGTGCAGTTATGCATTAAAAGCCTCACAGTGTGATTTAATTGATTAGTTATCAACTATTAAATGAATCACCAACTATTTTAATTAACAATTAAGCATTTTGAGTAATTTTTAATGTGATTTTTTTCTGTTTTCTTTCATCCTCTGATGAGAAACTGAATATCTTTAGGCTGAGGACAAAACAAGACATTTAAGGACATCACCTTGGGCTCTGGGAAAGAATGATCAACATTTTCCCCCATTTTCTGACATTTTATGGACCAAACAACTAATCTGAAACAGATTGAGAGATTTATCAATAATGAAAATAATCATTAGTTGCAGCCATACTGTACACAACTATAAGAAATCCTGAGTTGTTATAAGGCTCATTTGTGTGGTTTAAAAAAAAAAGTCTAAAAAGTTTTCTGGGTTGGCTTTGACTTTATAATTTTACACAATACACAAAAACAAAAAGAATATGTCTTGTAGAGCTTTAAAATGGAATTATACAGCATTTAACTTTTAAATATAACTTAAATATATGATGAATCAATCATAAATGCACTAAAGATCCGATAAAATCTATAGAATATGCGCAAAAATAAATACACAACAAGCATTCTATGGCATATTACACACTTTCTATTTACAGCTGATGATTATGTCCAATGAACTTATACATCATTTTATCCTGCAGAACAGTGGTTCTCAAACTTTTTCAATGAAGTCAGCCACCTTTAAAACATTTTTTTCTGCTAAGTACCCCATAACCAGCATAAAACATTTTTTGTAGGAAAAAAAAGTATATATAAAGAGGTATAATACAGTGCTGCACCATCAGGGTCAGCTCATTGAGGTAAATCCTATCACAACATACGTATTCTTCTGGATACTAACAGTATTTCTTCGGCTCCGTTTTCTCTTGTTTTTTCGGTTCATTTTGTTCATTTTCGTCTGTCATTCAATACAGAAACTGGCTTCCTGCACACAGTGAAAATGACTGTTTGTGACAATTTATGTAAGTTGACAGTTTTCTGATAGGAAAATAGGAATATTGAGAGTTAAAAAATAGGAATGCTGGGCGGACGTTTAGCTCAGTGGGTAGAGCGTCCGACCCATGTACTGAGGCTGTAGTCCTCTGCAGCGGCCGCTGGTTCGACTCCCGCCCTCGGCCCTTTGCTGTGTGTCATCCCCTCTCTCTGCCCCCTTTCCTGTCTACTCTTCGGCTATCACTGTAAATTAAGGCACAAAAGGCCAAAAAAATAACTTTAAAAAAAAAAAAAAAAGGAATGCTGAGAATAAATAATAAATAAATAAATAAAATGTTTAATCATACTCACATTTACATTTTATATTGAATTTAGTGTAGAATAGTTATTTGCATGGCTGATAAAAATCTCACATACCCCCTGTAGTACTACAGGTCAAAGTACTCCCATTTGAGAAACACTGGTGGAAAAAATTAATATTTCTTTGTAGTTTTAACATGCTGGAGTTCAATAATACAGACTGAAGACTAAACAGGACAGAGGTGGTCATATGAAACACAAGGACTTTCTACTTTATATACTCTGTGATTAAAGGACATCATAAGTCAAGCTGCAGGTATAAACAGTCATGATGTGATCAATAAAAAAATCTAGCTGGCCTTTTTAAACTTATATTCAAGTGTTTATGTATAACAGCTCACTGGATGTTTGTAGTATATTTCAGTACCAGCCAAATGAGGTGTGAGTACGTAAAGCACACAAAAGTGACTTTAAGTGTCTTTATAATGTACTATGATCATAATTAGCGCTACAATTAACAAACATTTTCATTGTTGATTGATCTGTTGATTATTTTCTTGATTGACTGATCGGTTGTTTGGTTTATAAAATGTCAGAAATTGGTGAAAAATGTTTCATGCCTTGTTAACTTGTCCACAACTCAAAGATACTCAGTTCACTGTTGCAGAGGAGAAAAGAACCCAAAGAAATGATCATATTTTAGAAGCTACAATCATAAAATTTACATTTTTCTTTGTTACTAACAAACTTACTGTTTGCATAAACAAGACCTGAAAATAATACCAGTTTCTCTTGATGGTCAGCATGTTGAAACTATGAAAAACTTTAAATACTAGAGATGCTCACAGCAATTTTGTCTTCTTAGTTTTACTTCTCAGTGGCCTCGGCATCAGTCAGCAGATTTTAGAGCTTGTTTGCAAAACTATTGCGGAAAGTCTTTTAACTTTTCATTTTCCTGCTTGGTACGGGCACCTGAATTGTACACTTAATAATAAAGTTTTGAGGATTGTGTCAATGGCAAGTAAAGTAATTGGCAAACCCAAAAGTCCTCGACCCAACGTGTTACAGAAAGGACAAGGAAAAGGACAACGAGCATCCTGACAGATTGCTCCCATCCTCTCTGCACCCAGACTGAGCCTTTCAGCACACAACAGAGTCTTCCTGGCAACTAAAAATGTATTTAAGAAGTTCACCCCAAGTCCCATTAGTACTTTGCAAATTGAATAATGAGATGTAAACCACAGAAATGACATGAACTGTTTATAGTGTTAAATGGTTAATGTTTCATATGTAGTTTGACCTGACCTATGTATCTGTTTGTTACTAACTGCTGTGAGGTTTCGGGTTCCGTTGGACAAAAATGATCTATTCTGTTCTACATAAACCTATTAATCAATTATCAAAATAGTTGCAGATTAATTTAATAGCTGATAACTAATCGATTAATCATTGCAACTCTAACCATTATGGATTTCTGAAGTATTAATCTTAATCTTAATCTTAATCCAAGAATCAGAATTTAATAATACACTTTAAAATAACAATACATATGGGGTCTGCATCTTAAAACCACTTTCTTTAATGTTATATGAGCAGAAAGTATGTCTAAAATCATATTTCTTTACAGTAGTGCAGCAGCATGTCCTTGCAGTAGTTTGTAGAGTATTAAGTTGCAATATTTTACAATATTGAATACTGAATATTGCAATATTGCAAGAAATACAATACCATACTGGACTGTGACAATAAATACCGTAATATTACTTGATTAATTTTTTCACTTTATTTTATTAACTTATTTTTACTTTATTTTAGAAACGGGCAGCAAGCTGTATTGTTACTGTTTTGCAATTTGTACAGACATAATTCAAACATTCAGTGTCATTTTTAGCATGTTCAGGTCATAGCAGCTACTTCAATATTATTTTATTAAAGAAGGGAAACTGAAGCACTTAAAGTTAAATGCAGGGTTGCAAATTTTGTGCCTTTTCCTTAACTTATGGTTGACAACGCTAACAAATGATTTGTCAATTACTAATTAGTAAGATACAAATCATATGTTTTTTCTCATTTAAAACATTTTCCTTTTTATTCTATTTTTTTTTTTTTTTCATCTTAAGTTGAAGTCCTTTCCTTATTCAACTGATGGCTCCACCAGACAAAACAATGTCAAAGGAGGCACAATTACTGCCATGTCTACACTATCAATCAATACATTTTTAGTTTGTTAAATTCTTAATGGCTTTACACGTGATTTGTGAGTAATTAAAAATGGAAATTTTTCTTTAATACTGCAATAAATATATCATGGACTATTTATTGTGGTATTATCACAGTGTGAGCTTTTGATATCATTACATCCCTAGTATTTAGGGTATGTTATAGCATTTCCTAGTTTGTTCCTAGTCCCGTTTTAACCCATTATATACCTTTCTTTTATTGTTTATTGTCTTTAACCTAAATTTATATGTTAATACCAAGTAAGATGAAGATTGTTTGAGCTACTGGAAACCCGAATTTCCCCAAGGCGATGAATAAAATCCATTTATCCATCCATGTATCTCAGGTTTTACAATATGAATGGGATGACACCCATGTCGCGTCAACATAAACCCCCAGAAAGTGCCAGCGTTAATCTTCAACAAGCTTTTTAAACAGGCTATCATGATCATGGAAGGCCTTCATACACATGACATACAGTACATACTCTCAATGCATCATGTAAAATGTCTCTCATACGCATATTTCAGCCAGATGAGTCCTTCTCTTTCCACAATGGCGCCCAGCAGGGAGCCACAGATCTACAGCTCGGTCGTGATCTCCGAACTCTTTCTCCCCTCTTGCCTCACTCTTTGTTTACTCTCACACAGAGTTGGTGATGGGCGCCCGACCCCTCCTCCTCCTTCTCCTCTTCCCCCACCTACCCACCCACCCGCCCGCCACCTCATTACCTCCTCTACCTGATGGGCCAACTCCTCTTTCCTCCCCCTCTCTCTGCCTCTCCACTTTTATTTATATATTTATCTATTTTACCCCGGCTTTGCGGGTTACCGTTTTTAATATCATCGGTGAAACATGATTATTACCTCTTAATGCCGAAATTACGGGGGCATTCTTTTTGTCATCCTCGCCGTTGCATTTTTCCCGCGTAGCACCCCGTGGCAGGAACATCTTTATCTCCCCATGTGCTCCTAGTTTTAAAACCTTTACCCCCGCTGTTTGAAAAATATTTCTCATTTTCCTCCCCCATGGCGTGGAGAAATCCCCATAGGCAAACCATTAGTGATCTTTCTGCCTTTCCCAAACACTTATTACTATCACCCGCACTCCTTGAGCTGCCTCATTGGCTTTTGGTAAATTATGCAAATAAGGTGATGTTCGAACATATAGTTTTTCTGTTTTTCTGCAACTGCGCAAGTTTGCACAGCCTTCCACCGAGCAGCCGCGGCACCATTAAAGTGACTGAGCACGTCAGCAAGATTTATGCATCAGTGACAAATTATAATGCTTTGTCGCTAATTTCCCCGCTGCTTCTTCTTCGCACAGGTTTAGTTATGTGTTTGCCTTTTGGGGAGGCCTTTGGTTGTGAGTTTTAGTGTTTAGTGGGGGTTTTTTTCTCCCTGCATATCAATGTGTCACTTCACTTCACATCTGCAGAGACAGGAGGCTGCAACCCAAGCGAGTCAACTCTGGTGTTTGACTCATTACAGACGATATAAAATCTATTTTGGAGTTTCACTTTTCTTTAAGAGAATTGTCGGAGTGACTTTGAAACAGCAGATGGACAGACAGGGGAGGTGAAATGTTTCATCTGAACACCACACATGACAGAGTACCCACACTCTAGCTGCATATTCACATGTAATATTAAATGACACTGTATTTACACAGTAATATTATGAAAAATAACACTTCTCCTCTTTGCCTTGTCTCATAGAAGGCAGGATATACATAGAGGGGCGGCCCAAAATCCGAAATCCCATTAGACCAAAAAAAATGACCCATTTGACCAAAAGCCCATATGTCCAAGAGCCCATTATCCTGAAAACAAATGCACTTTGCTCTGAAAATACACTCTCTCTCCCTACGTTGTTAGTTCAGTGATTGCTGGTCTTGTCCATGGGGCTCAATCAATGGGGGTTTTGACCTCAATACTGTTGCACACAAGGGTCAGGTTTAGGGTTAGGGTTAGATAGAGTAAGTTTTTTCTGAGTAATGGGCATTTGTTTTCAGGATAACAGGCTGTCGGACAAATGGGCTTTCAAGGGGACATCTTTCAGGCTATTGTGGTTTCGGAATCATGGTTGGTCAGAACACCATACGTAGCTGTAGTTTTATGCTCTGTGTATGCAGGTTCCCACTGCTGTTAGTTCAGTGACTGGCGGCCCTGTCCATGGTCCTGAATCTGTGGGGGTTTTGCCCTTAACAGGCTATCTTTCTGACCCTACACCAAATGACATTTCAAGCGATTTTACTGTTGCAGACAAGGATCAGGGTTAGGAAAAGTGAATATTTTCATAACAACGGTACTTTGCCCTGAACAGGCTATCTTTCTGACGTTACCCCAAACAATATTTTATTATTGGAGACTAGGCTTAAGGTTAGGGAGAGAGTGTATTTTGCGAGCAATGGGCATTCAGCACAATGGGAGGTTCTTTATGGTCTTGCGTGCTGATGGAAAAATGAGCTTTCAGTCCAGTGGGACTATTGCGGTTTCAGAGTAAGGCCCCATGTCCATATAGTCTTATTTTAGCAGCAGAAACTGCTGGCAGGACACTAGTGAGTGCTGGGATGAAGCATACATGTGGTCAGAGAAAAAATGCTTGACATTGACATTATGATTGATATTAGCTAAGTAGCTAACTTTATGTTATGTTAACAGTGTACAACAACTGTGCACTCAGAGACCAGCCAATGTGTTCCCACAGATCAACTTTTCTGTCTCAGTTACTAAAGTTTTTGTCTGATTAACAGACATACAAAGCCAGAACAAGCTACTCCTCCATTGTATTGGTTACCAGGGTGACAAGTCACTATGTAATATACAATTGGTTGCCTGAAAAAAGCAACAGTCACAACATTAGCACCTTTCTTAAAAGTCCAGAGACGCTACATGCATGCCTTTTCTCAAGGAGGAAAAATGTAACGTGTGTTGGTTTGTTGGTGGCCGTTCAAGCAACAATTTTGCATTTAGAAATCCTCAGACAATTGCTATACTGAATGGCAAGAGTAGCTAACAAGTGGCTAACAGGCCTTTTCCACCAACATGGAACCAGCCGCATGCTGGTTCAAGTACTTAGTTTCGAACCGTTCCACCAAAAATAAATTGGTTCAAAATCCAAAAAGTTGGTTTCTTGGTGGGACCAAAAATAGCAGAGTTTCCTTGGAAGCCAAAGTGGGCATGTCATATTCTATAGGTGCATTGTTGATGACATCCTTGATTACAATGGTCACGCTCAAAACTGGTGGAAATACAGTCTGGTTCACTAAATAGCACCAAGGTTCCAAGGATCTTCAACAGACCCAGTTCAAGAACAAGGGGTAAGTAGATGTAAAAGAACCTTAAAGTGATATTCCACTTTGTTAGAATAAGCCACTCAGTATGTACTCACCACTATGCCGATGTGATGATGCGTGAAGGTCTTCAGTTCACAGAACAATCCTGGAGAAAACAGGGTAGCAGCCTCATCCAGTACAATGGCAGTGAATGGTGACCACGGATAAAACGTTTAAAAAAAGAACACAAAACAAACACAAAATGTCTCCATCCTGCTTGTGTGGTGTAATCCAAGTTTCCGCGAACCGCGACATTAAAAATTAACCGCAAAAGACGTCATTTACACCATGTTTTTAGCAGATATATCAGCTGTAGCATGTAGCCGGTAGGATGTAAACATGGTGTTGATCTCGCAAGACGTCGTATATATCTTAATAGATGCACGTGCGGAAGTCTCGCGAGATCAACGCCATGTTTACACAGGGTACAAACTCCAGGATTGTTTTGTGAACTGAAGACCTTCACCCATCATCACATCGGCATAGTGGTGAGTACATACTAAATGGCTTATTCTAACAAAGTGGAATATCACTTTAAATGAGAGCAAAGAGGTTGTCGAGGACATTAAATGTCATCATGCTGAACATTAGTCATTTACTGGTAGTAACGCTATATGAACATTTATGTTTCAAAGATCAAGATCAAAGATCAGCATCATTTGTAAATGTTATCTTGCTGAACAAAATGTGTCAGTATCATAAACTTTTGTTTGCCACAGAGCTTATTTTCTGCACTAACCCAAAATCCAATGGAAAAATCAATGGCTTTTGTGGAGGGAACCAGGGCGATGCCAACTTCCGGGTTGGCCTACAATAATAATCCATCCCTATAGCACTCTATGGCATGGCACCACATGTAGCTGTGGTTTTATGATCTGTTTTTGCAGTGAACAACTTTTGATGCAAAGTCTTACCATGCTTTCAGTATTGATTTGGTTTTGAGCATAAATGCAAGTGCATTTTTAACACATGCAAAGCACATAAACAATGATTCCCTAAGCTCGCATGTTAAAAGTCTGAGTGGCTCAAAAAATTTTCAAAGACCACATTAAGGATAGATGAACACTATCAGAGGGGATCCAGCATCGATACCCCCGCCACACTGAGCCAGAGGCGTCCCACCTTGCATTGCTTCCTCTTCACGCACTGTATAATTGTTTTTCATTTACTTTGAGCACGGCTAGCTGAAAAGATGGGCCGTTTCAATGAACAGATTAGGGCCTGCGAGCACAAACAAATGACAAATCCCTCTTAACCCTGTGAGCCTCCCGCTCTACGCCCCCCACAAACACACCTCACCCCGTCAAACATTTGGCTCTAGCAATGTTATTAAACACAACTTTGTAGATTTACTTCCTTCAAAAGTGCCATTTAACCAGGCAGCAGGCAGGAAGGAAGGAACGCTGCGAGGGGAATTACAGGTTGCCAGCGTTTCGTCTTTGCGGAGGAGTGACAGGGCCGTCATTTTGCCGGCGGGGCCACCTCCCGTGTTGTTGTGACAACCGGTCATTATACATCGCCGAGATGCTCTCAGCTGCAGGTTTCAGCCCAGATGCAAATGGACGCAAATGGGCTCCGACCGCGACCAAGCTAATAACGTCCTTTTCATCAGCTTTGCTTCCTTTTTGTTTTTTCTTTTTACTCTCCTCTCTGTTTCCCCCCTTCTTCTCCTGGCTTTTTTTCCACTCTACACTTACCCTTAAGGTGGACAGTTGAGAGCACAGTTTCAAGAACGTGTTTGGGTTTTTGATAAGCTTGCAGTTGTTTTATCTGAGGTCATTTCCATATTTCCATGGTTAAGCATTAAATGACAGACAGGATGAAAATAAAGCAGATAGAGATACCACTAATTCCTGCACAAATAAAAAAAAAAAGCATTCTAAAATCATATGAAGTCAAACCAATATTTACTGTATCAATACAAATTTAACACCTACACCGATACTAAGCTTAATGAGGATGATGAGGATTTTTGTCCTTATATTTTTGCGTTTTTTCATTTGTTCAAGCAAAATAACTACATATTTGAAGTCTTTCTTGTCTGGTAAATCATGAAAAGACTTCTATGAACACTGAAGGGCTAAAAAACAAATCTGAAAGCTTAAAGGATAGAAATATGTGGCCTCACTCCTTTTATTAGGTTATCGGCCCCTGTGTTTTCATCTCTTCACTCCCTGCTACATTTAAAAGCTTGCTCTAAAGCTTGATTATCTGTAGTAAGATTTTTTTTTTTTTAGATTGCCAATACATTAATTTAAAAACACAATACTTTGGCTCATATTCAGCTCCCTCTCTCTATCTGTAGTCATCACTCTGTGGACTCAATGTCCTGCCCACAAGACTGACTGGTTACATGTCATGACTAATTTAGTTTTGACAACTTATTTTGACAACACCAAGTTATTCTATTAATTTATTTAATACCTCTCAAATCTTTTTATCTTAAGATCATGTTTAAAAGCATTTTAACAAAGTTTTGTGTTAGAGTTCACCAGTTCCAAACATCAGTTTTCAGTGTTCAGATCAAAAATAATCAGGATCAGCCCCAAAAAAACAAACATATTGGCTCATAATGTTTGGAAATACCAGTGGAAGAGTACATACATTAGTAATTTGCACCTACAACAATTGCTTTAGGATCCTGGAAATAGTAAAGAAAAACAAGGTTTGGACAAAATATTCCTATGATTCAATTTGTGGAGGGACTGGTTTTAATTAATGCTCATACTGAAGAGATCATACAAGGTCTGTTTTTACCTCAAATAATTAATTAATGACCTCCACGATATCTCTTGTATGTCATACTGTATCCATCCAGGCATGTTACAACACAACTCTATTCCCACTTTGATTAAAGTCAATGATGCAGTGCTGAAGGTCCCTGCTTGCACAATACTGTTTAAGGTACCTCCATCAGAGGTGAGGTGTGCTGATGATGGATGAGCTCAGTTTTTCCACGCTGCCTCACTAAACTAGTTTTAAAACCCTACACTCGACAGTTTTTTCCCCGTCACTGACAGTGCGCTAACAGATGCTGGGATATTCTTGTCTCTCTGTTGTTTTCATGTTTTATTAAGTTGCTTAAGTTAAGTCCTATTCTCACCTAAATAGTGACTTAATAATTGTCACAGTCTGGTTTCATTTTCCCCAAAAAAATATTGATATTAATATATCAATATTCAAAATCTTCCACAACAGCTCTAAAGTTGTTGTTTTTTTATTGCAGTTTTTGTTTTCCAAAGATAGTCAGTTTACTGTCACATAAGAGTAAAGTAAAAAAAAAAAATCACATTTTTGAAAAAATTGATTAAATTGTCTTAAATGTCATGTAGTAAAGCACACAGTCAGGCTGTTTACAAGATTTTAGATGTAAAACCTAATACTTGAGGCTAAACATGAAGGTACATGCAGGGCATTTTCCAACAATTGCATTTAAATTTTTCATAACAATAATAATAATAATAATAATAATATTGTTTAATCAACATATATGGTAGGTAACTGAATGTTTGTATACTATCAACATAATCCACCTTAAAGGATTTGCATTTCCTGTGAACTGAAGGGCCATTTCATTAACGTCTCTTTGTTGTATCCTTATCCTCTTTTTCCTTAAAAATATAAAAAGATTTCATCAAATGGAGGCCGGCTTTGTGCTGCAATTTAGCAAGAGAGAAAGAGGAGGGGGAAAAAAAGGAATTATCATATTGTTTTTGGTAATGCTTGCTCTCATTCGAGGGGTCAGATTTGATTTGAGTCCCAGTCCATTAGCAGAAGTAAAACGCCAGTGTTTTGGATAAACAGTAGCAGCAGGGGACTGCTTTATGCAGACAGGAACTGTCTCTCTTCTGCAGGTCTTTTTGGCTTTAATAGGATAAAATGTGACAGGTACACACGAACCAGTGGCCACTCAGTGTGGCTGGGATGTAAAACTAATTCACAATGTATGCCAAAAGCCTGGAGAGCAGCGCTACCAATCCTCCAGTGTCAATGAGTCTTGTGATGATTATTTTGGAGTGAAAGGTGTCCGCTCAGAGACCTGATGTGGATCTGTAGTGACGGCTCAACACCATCTACAGTGTTGGATAACATATGATGGTTGAGCAATAAACAGGCAAAATGCTAACTTGTGTTGGATCTAGTAATGTTGATGACCTGTTATACTTACTGTGTGATAACATGTTGTTTCTAAAAGCTTTTTACCTTCAGGATTTAATACATATGTATATATATATATATACATATGTGTATATATACACTAAATTGTAGAGGTAAATGTTGTACCTTTACTTATAGAGCTGCAATGATTAGTTCATAAATGCACTAATCGATCAAAAGAAGATTCAGTCATTTTTGAGCGAAAACGGCAAACATTCTCTGGTTCCAGTTTGTGAAATATGGGGATTTGATGCTTTTCTTTGTCATTTATGATAGTAAATAAACAGAGTTCAATATTTTGACTGTTAGTTGGACAAAAGAAGATATTTGAAGATAGCTCTGGGAGATTGCGATGAACATTTCTTACAGATTCGTTTCATTTCTAAAAGATTAATCAATTAATTGTGAAAATCAGATTTTTCGATAATGAAAATAATCATTAGTTGCTGCCCTAATCTGCTTCACGTCCTACTTATTTTGTAATATATGTGCATCATGAAAGCTTTCTTTCTTCTTATCTTATAGGAGGCATTTGCTGTTGGCATTCAGTAATATAAATCCTATTTTTTAGTGGGATATGAACTAGAAATGTACAAATGAACTTTTGCATATTTTATTGTCAATTTTCTATTTGTGCTTCTTGATTTGCAGGACTTTTTTCTTCTTCTTTTTTTTCTATTTGTTAAATTTATTCAAAGTTTGTACTGAGGAAAATTCCTCATATGTGTAAATCTACTAGGAAAAAAACGTGATTTTGGTTCTGACTCTGATGTAACAAAGTAGACTGTGGCAAAAGTGTCCAGGAGAAAGATTAAAAAGTCAAATATGACAGGAAAAAATACAGAAGCACTTAAATAACTGCCAAAATAGCTATACCACAGAGAGTAAAAGAGTTATTATTATATCATTGATTGGATTCGGTTGGCCCTTAGGAATAACATATATTAACTTTCTGTTTTTCTTTAAATACAGAATTTGATGATAACAAGGTAGATTTTAGCAAAAATATTCAGAAAAGGGTAAAAATCTTATGTATAACATGAAAATATACAGAGGCACTTACATAACTGCCAAAATAGCTATATTACAAAGAAGAAAAAATGAGCTATACCTGAAAAGTTTTTTGCCCTGGAGCACAGAGTTATTATTATATCATTGATTGGATTCTGCTGGCCCTTAGGAATAACATACGTTAAGTTTTTAAAATTGCCTGGCACTTGATGTGACGGCTCAAACCATCAACCCGTTTTGAGCCATCAGCCCCATTAATCCTCAGCATTAGATGAATCGCGATCCAAAAAAAGGACATCCGTCAGCAGAGAGAGGGGCTTCCCCTCAAGGGTCTTATCCTAAGTCCGCCCAACACGAGAGGCGTGGAATTAAAGAGCACTGATTACCATTGTGAATTATCTTTTTCATAGCAGGGATGCGCGAGCCGCTTTGAAACACACAGTGAGAAAAATCCCCAGTAAGAAACAGTCTCCAAACATGGATAATACCATTTAAGAAAGCGTCTCATTGGTCTTGGAGAAGTCCGAGCTTTATCTTAACACATAACAAGCCGAGCGTTCATAAATTGCAGCTTCAATTGGATAATTGGATCACTTGCTGGAAGATTAATTGCGGCTGCGTGTTATTACACTTTATACTTCATGTGGACTGGACCGCCGCACAAACCAGCACCAGTGGAAGAGCACTAGCCAAGTCTGCTTTTTCCCAGCGACTTTAAATATGTATTCTTACAGTGAAAATTGCAGATGCATTGTGTCAAGTTGCCAACAAAGAAAAAGTCTCATGTAGAACTTTTCTGTTAAAGATATAAATGTTTGTTTTTACAGGAATCCACGTCTGAAAGGTCAAATTGTCCAAAGCACAAAAAACTCCATTATGTCAATGTCCTTGAGAAGATGAAGACATGTTACTGTAAGGGAAAAGAGAGAGAAAATAGGATTTAGGATGTCTGGGCCAGAATTTATACTTCCTTGTTCTGAGATAAAGTGCTCTATAATCTGGAAATTTCTTTAAAATATTACGTTTGAAGGCAGAGGATAGAGAAGGGAGGAGGGGAGAAAAAGCAGAGCTCAAAGCAGGCCTCATAATCTAATAAATTGATTTGCAATATCCTCTGAAACTGTGAACTGATAAATGTAGCTTCTCATGTCGCCCCGCCTTGTCTCCAGCTCTTTGCTTAATGTGCTCCGGCGCATTGAAAAGACAAAAGGACGGCCCCGGTAGTTTTGAAAACTATTCCAGTCGCCTTAATGTAAGCGCTCATCTGGGCCTCGCCAGTGGTCACCCAAGGATTAGGGGGCTGCTGTATTCCTAAGCTCGCTGTCTCTCTTCTCTCTCTGTAACCCTCCCTCTTCTATTCTTTGACCAAAAGCGAGGATACACCCGAGACAAGGCATTAAACATCGTCGGAAAGTGGGGGGAAAAAAACAGATTATCCTTGGATATGAACTCCCATGTTCTTGGGATTGCTGGACAGCTGTAGCCAAAATGAACAATAAGCGGCTGACTTTGGGGTCTGTCGCCAGTATCATCTGCAGTGGCAGATTGCGGCGGAACAGAAAATAAGATCCAGTGACTTCACAGGGCCGTCACAACACCATACGGCCCTAACATGTAAAAAATAGAACTAATCTGAGGCCCCCAAGGAGACCTCAACTCATTTTTAGCCGCCGCATTTCTAGCAAGGGGGAAGATTTACCACCCATGATTCCACTGGGTGGGTGTGGAAGATGCCACCCTACTCTACCCCCTCGCCAAAACATTACAGCATACAAAAGAAGGGAGAAAAATAACAAAATGTGATTTGCACCAAAATCCTCTCAAGTCCTCAGAGTGTGGCATGAAACGTCTCTTTGGAAGAGTTGAATGGGTCTCCCGGAGGTATTGTGTCTTCTAATGGTTTATTTATCATTGCCGTCAGCCGCGTGGCATTTATCAGACGTTTTGTTTGCTTGCAAGGTGTACCTGAGACTCGTGCATGCCTGCGAGGGATTACCGCAAATCTGGACCGGCGTCAAAACCGGCGAGAAGAAGCGACTAAGACGGGGAGAAAGACAGCAGCTCCGGGTTTGGCACTCCTGCTTGGACCACACAGATCACCGGGGACACTCACATGAAAACATTCTCCTCTCCGTGTATTTAATAAATGCCACTTGACATTGGGAGAGGCTTTAGCGGTGTCCCCCCGCTTTGGAGGAATGAGGACTTGCTCTGGATTTGGGCAGTTGGCGGGGCCTATCTCCACACTGGCAGGAAGCATCAGGGATTTCATGGCTGTTTGCCCGCCCTGGTGCTTTTCCTCTGCCTCACGCCCCACTTGGGCAGACAGTATTTTTTTCTTCTGTAGTCTGAGTTGCTGTCGTTCACAAAGACATTTACATATTTTCCCTGCTGCATACATGTGACCTCTGTACATGAGGAGAAAACAGAACTTTTTGAATTTTATTAACATTATAGCTACAGTGTTAATGCTTTATTATCCTAAAATCTATGTTTTAAAAAAACAGTGCATTCTAGGGTCTTGGTCAATTAATCGATTAGCTGTTTTGTTGCTTTTCTTTATCAGATACAAAGATGAACTTAAACATATTTGGATTTTGGTCTGCCGGTCTGAGAAAAAAGGCAACTTGAAGACAACACCTTGGTAACTGAGAAACTAATGGGTATTTTTCACACTTTGAGATATTTCATAGCATAGGATTATACTAGGCCTCCCTAGGCTGACCAAAGATTTTCTGAGTCGACTAGTAGTAATTGTTCGTTTATCATATTAATTTAATTGTTTAAATATATTTTTGGGGCATCAGAAACTTTATCCTGGCTGGCACCAAATGATAAATTAAGTCTTTACTGATAATATACATTTACAAAATTTAACTAATACTCATTACCTTAAAAAAAACACATTACCTTTTACTTGCCAAGTGAAAAATTAGTTCTACTGTAACCCCATCTAGATGGCAAATGTCACGCCAGTATCACGTTCACATGACCACAGTGTTCACACCACACTAAAGCATCTATCTATACAAGTTCCATGCGCATTTCAAAGCATGAGCAGCAAATGACTTTCTGTGCAGTTTTCCTTTCCTTTGTGTGATTATTACTGATCTATTGTTCCATCGACACAGTGCAAATGTTTGTGTTATAAGCACAGCAGTGTGGCAGTGCAGCTGAGAGAGGTAGAAAAGAATAAGTGTTCGTGGCTGCAGGTACTGGTGATCAGAGCAGAGGAAATAGCAGTGAAATTGTCAAGTGGCAGTAAAGTTACAGTTTGCTGGAGAAGAAGTTCAAAAAGTTGCTATGTCTTGATTCCCAGCTGCTGGGTAAAGTGAAAGGAGAGTCTACAGGATTAAACCGGTGCAGAGTGAGCTACTCTGGCTCTGGAACACACTCTGCTCCTCATAAGTAACAAAATGTACATAAAAATACATATTTAGTGCCTTTTTATTGGGCCTCAACATTGCAGTAAATGCTTCAAGTCATGTTTAAACCTGTGAGATGAAGCTCAGACTCAAGATGCACTGAACTGGTGCAGAAAACTACACAGATTACACAGTTTCTCAACTAACCAAACCGGGTCGACAAGACTCTTCTCATCGACTTATGTTTAGTTGATTATTATTGTTGCAGCCCTAGGTCAAACAAATAATCAGCAGATTACTCAATGAAACAGCAAACTGGTTGCGAACATCAAAACAAAAAGCAGGACGCCAAGAAGCTAAATGTCTGCAAACATAAACGTACATCAGTGGCAGAAGAGCTGACGATAGCTCATCAAGATGACTCACAAGTGCTGGGCGGATCTAACCGTTCACTTCCTGTCTTACATGACTGAATATGCATAGTTGCATAAGCATCAAAACCAAATATTGTGTTTTCCAAAGAACAGAACGTCATGTACATCCCTCTCTTATCCAACAACAGAGATGTTCCCCTGTTTGAACTAACAGCATGCACATGTATGTACATATGTGTGTGTGTGCTTCCAGGCGGCTGTGGCCATGCAGGATGGGAGCTGAATCAGGGTGGGGGCGGGGTTAAGAGGTGCGTTAATGTAGCTGCAGGGTCCCAACATCTGCAGAGCCTCGGAGCATCCAGCCTGCTCGACCAGCCAGCAGCTGTGGTCGCCTCTGCACGGCCTTTGGGCACTTGTGCATGGGCTTTGGCTTTTTATTTTTTCCTTGTTGCTCTTGCAGCTCCATGTTTCTCCTTCTTAGTATAACTTTGGATGTTCCTGTGTGTGTTTGATTGTGTGTGTTTTTGTCGGTGAAAAGAATAAATAACCAGGGCTCTGCGTCTCGGCTGTGTGATTACGTCTCAGTGTACCGCAGACTGGATGGAAAATCCAAAATAGTCACAAACCTGCGTTCTCACACGAAGTACAGCTGGGGTGTGTCAAAGCCCACAGCACCACTAATGTGATGTTTGACTGCCAAACAATACTGAGCCTACACACACACACACACACACACACACACACACACACACACTCTCTCTTCCACACAGGGAATATTGAGTCTCATCTCTCCAAGGAAGGATGATATCACCCACCCTGCTTTTCCACCTTTTCACACACAATTACCAAACAGCGAAGGACTCTCTTCGCCTCTTTCTCTGAACTGGAATACGAAAGTCTATAATTACAGCAATCAGCACTTTACAACACCCCAACACACGTCTGCTCACACACTGTGGACATCGATTCACACCCTGAGCCGGGTCGCCTCGGTGTGGAAGATAGGGACTGTCGTGATGGATGGGCGTACACTTTCCAGGCCGCTGGTCATCATCAGCTTGGCGCTGAGGAACCCCCCATTTCCTGCTTCACACTGACCCCTTCCTGCCCCCATCAGCCACGGGACGAGTCCAGGCATTCAGTCACATGGATGGGGGGAGGACGGGGTAGGAGGCCGGATCACAGCTCACACACACAGCAGAGTGCAGCAGATTAATGTGTGTAAACACTCCAGGAATTGTCACTTTTCCTGAGGTTACTTAAGCGCAAAGTAAATAAGAATAGTCACAATAATAATACATTTTTATTGGTACAGCAGTTTTTTCACAGCAGAGATAAAGTGCTTAGACAAGCCTAATAATAAATAAGCCCAGACACAAATTAATAACAGGGCTACAGAAGAAAAAAGGCTCAGGGTAGGTAAACACTACAGGATGTCTTTGCATTTCCTTGACATAAGCAAACAAAGCCGGTGTTTAAAACATTTATGAGGAACTTACCAAACAAAAAGCCCACAAGGTGTCTGGTACACGGAGCTGAATATTCATGATATGGAAAAACTGCAGCGAGAAAAATCATGATGCATTCGGATTACCCTACAAAAATCAGAAGAAAGGTATAGCCAGAAATCACGGTGGTATTACAGTGGAAACCGCGTACATTGATCACGGTTACAGTGATAAACAGCTTGTAAGGATCATAAAGCTTGGAACAGAATCATGACGGGAAAAACACACAATTCCATATGACTTTGTTGATCTGATTATATTTTTCAATTAAAACATTGTTTCTAACACCGACTGTTATGCCATTGTTAAACCATAGAGTATTCATTTGTAAAAGATAAATGATATGGTATCATGTGTGATATAACGGCTGATAAGCTACTCTGTGTCATCTTTAAATTGTTGTTTTGTTTTGGTTTTTCTTCAAACTCACATCAGATAACGCAAGTAGGTGGGAATGAAGGGTTAAAAAAAACTACAGGGAGAAATGTGATTCTGCCTTCGATGTTTGTTCGATTTCGCTCATTTCGAATCTTGAAATAGTGGCACCCCGAATGGAAAACGTCTTCCCATCAAACCTTCTGATAAACTGCCAAAAACGAGATGCAGCAACAAAACTACAAGGGCTACGGGGAAAGAAATCAATTCTCTTCAGTATCATGACTTTTTTTTCTTTTTTTCTCAACCTTTTAATTTCAGAATCAAGTTTATAGATGAAAAAACATACAGTAATAGGTGACTCTAAACTGCTCGTAGGTGTGAATGTGAGAGTGCATGGTTGTCTGTTTCTATGTGTCAGCCCTGCAGTGAACTGGCGACTTGTCCAGGGTGTACCCCGACTCTCGCCCAAGGTCAGCTGGGATATGCTCCAGCACCCCCACGACCCTTCAAGGATAAGCAGTTACGGACAATGAATGAATGAATGAATGAAATAACTGCCATTTAGTTTATTAGCTTGATGCTAACACAAAATGGGAATTCCCATTAACATGCTAACAGAAATGATCATTGTGATCATGGTAATATTATGTTAACAAACATTTTGCGTCACATGCCTCACATAAAACAACATGTGCTCATAGTTTTAGGGATATACAGTATTTCCTTTGCTCAGTGAAAACAAACTAATAGTTGCTGACTTCATATTGCTAACTCAATCTGTTACTCAACTCTGCTTCAGCACTCCACACTGACCAACGACAGCAACCTCAAAGGGTCACAACTCACACTAAAAATTCCCCAAATACTAATCTGACAATAGCTTGCTGAGCAGGAGTAGCTGAATGTAGCCATTTACTTCAAAAAGTATCTTATTTACTACTTTATATTCAGTATAGCAATGATGTTGCTGAATTAAAGCTGAGAAAGAATGACTGACATGTCATTTGCCTTGTTTTTGTTAATATGAATCATGATATACAGTCTCTAAAAGTGTATGATTCCACTTACATCACATACTAGAAGATAAACATATTTTATATATAGCACTGCACTGCATTATACAGTAGTGTATTTGAATTATACACAGTATAGTAATTTAATTTGGACAGTAAAGTGAAAACTATATTTTCAAACAGTCAGTAAATAGAGAAGCTGTCTGTTTTGTTACTTTATATTCATGTAATAAATATACAAATGTCAGTTAGATGGTAATCTGCATTAGAAACAAAGATTTTTTTTTTTTAAATTGGTTATAATAATTTGACCTGGACAGATGTGAAGACTATAAGAGGTTTCCACTCAGAGAACACATATGTATTATGTGTTAAAAGATTTAAATGTGACTTGAAGTTGATTTTTTCTTAAATATTTCTGTTGGATCAGTTATCCTTGGCTGTTATTTCCCCCCAGAGATCTTAGCACCACAACACCGGTGTGGCATTTATTACTAATACCCCTGTTATTACTACAGCGTGAACACTACATGGGTCTTACTCTTATTTGTCTGGTTTTTGAGGGCAGACAAGAAAAATACCATGAGAGAAAAATTATGATATTCATTTCAATTAGGACAATTCTTCCTCGCTGTAATCTATCATAGTCACCGTTCGTTTCCTCTGTAAGATGAAACATGAGCTCTTAACTTCATGTTGTATAATCTTGTGCGGCCTCCAGATGAACCCTGCCCGAAGATAGTAAAAAATGGATGTGAACAAAAAAAACAGAATGAAAGAGGGTCTTAAAAAAGAAGAAAAAAAGCTCATTTGGCGCTCATAATCTTTCGAAGTGGATCTTACAGCTACAGATCTACGTAAAATGAGAAAAAAATATCTGACCGCTATTATTTTTTTTTTACTGGGAACTACACTCTTCCATCCTCCCCATCCTTCCATCCAGCCCTCTGCTCAGTGCGAGACATGTAATTTGTGTACATGGCCTCTGGTGTTGTTTTAGGCCGCGCTCCAAAGCCACTCTAAAAAGGTATGTGGCTTTGGCGGGGAGAATAAACAGCCACCTCATTTCATTCTCCCACGTCTCGGACGGTCGTCTCTGCTCCTCTCGACCCTGCCAGCTACGCGATTCCAAAGAAAAGCACACATAAAACACGGCACTTTGGGGAAATCAAGAGGCAGGAGAGGGAGGGAAGGGCTGAATGGCTAAAAAAGGTTACAGCACGGATCCCAGAGTGGCTTAAACAGACCACAACACTGACAAAAAAATGCAGATACATGCCTGCCTGGATGTTTGTTTTCTAAAATGTCTGAGATACGGGCCTAAAACATTTATTCTGCTTTTATTTTGTAGTCATTATCTCAGTCAACAACCTTACAACTCCAGCCAGACTAAAAGCACAAAGTGATGCTGCACCGTTCCCACGAGATGCTGCAGATTCACCCTGTTTGCCAGCATTATTTTCTCAAGTCAAGTAACAATTTAAAGAGTGCAATCCAAACAGCAAAATATGCGACCTCCATCCGTAATAAACTTACTTGGCTGCTGTTAGTACAAAGCGTCACAGAGCAGCTGTAATGGCAAACATTACCAAGCTGTATGCAGTTTGCTCAAGTCACTACGATATCTGCGTCCTCAAGTTCACAGTTTAAGAGACCTCTTACAGCTGTGAGGGTTTACAAATGGAGCTTCATGATCACAAAGGTGGATTTGTAACATAATCAATGCTGCAAATCAATCAGAGCCTGACACTGATATTAGAGAGTGAAAAAATTCACACAGATACATCAGACAATATTCTCTACAAAGAATAAAGAATGTAAATGTACAAACACATGACAAATATACGAAATAGAAGTAGGCCTCAGCAATATATCAATATTATATCGATATCGTCACATGAGACTAGATGTCAACCTATCAGCTTTATTTTGGATATTGTTAGATCATCATTTGGAATAACTTTTGCTTCTGTTTTAAAAGCTGCATTACAACAATGCGATGGAATTTTCTGAACTTCTGAAACAAATTTTTCTAATTGATTATTTGTCTTTTTCAGGGCTGCAACTTTTGTGCATTTTCCTTAACTGATATTCGAAAATGCTAACAACCTATGAATCATTAATAATCAATAAAATACAAAAAACAGTCCAATTACTCTTATGAGTGAAAGACAAAAGCAGCAGCAAATTCCTGCTTTTAAGAAGCTGGAACCAATAAATGTTTGAAATATTTGCTTGAAAAACAACAAAAACGATTAAACCATTATCAAAGTAGCTAGCCACTAATTTTCTTTCAACTGAGAGATTTACATGCGACTTGGGGTGTAGATGACTTGTAATGGGCATACTTTGATGAGCGTGATGTCCACAATCTGGCTGCAGGCTGAGGGGATCTATTGGGCAAATTCCATACTTTTTTGTACCCGAGGTACGTAAAAAAACAATAGGGTCCAGTTTACAATAATATCATGAGTAAGGCTGCAAATAATGTCCATAAAATGTCAATAAAAAGCTCATCACAGTTTCCCAAAGTGACATCTTCAAATTACTTCTTCTTCTTTGTTCAACCAAGAGATCAAAAACCCAAAAACTCTTTATAAGCTAAAACATGAAAAATGACAAGGGCTGCATTGTCGACCTATCGGTCAATCATTTTCTTGATTAACCAATTAATTGGTCTATAAATTGTCTAGAAAACCACAGAAAACAGAAAATATTCATATTTTAGAAGCTGATATCAGAGATTTTGGATTTTTTTTTTTTTTATCGATATAGTTGGCAATTCATTTAATAGCTGACAACTAATCAATGAATTGACCACTCCTTGCAGCTCTAAAGTGCAGGTAGTTGAAGCAAAAATTAACTGAGTGGAAAACTGAACAACCCTTAAGATATATTACCTACAAAGCAATAAAACTGTGCTGCTGAAAATGAGCCTTCATGACTTACTGCTCCACCATCCTGTGCTGTTTTCATTCTGAAGGTGATTCACCTCGACAACAATAAATTAACTCTTGTAGTGACTACCTCTTGTTTGGACAGCACAGAGGAGACAAGTGACTGTCTGACTAAGTGCAGACTTCAACGAAACTGCAGCTATACCTCTGTTGGCGCCTAAGAGGCGATGAGTGAAGGCCTGACAAATCAGCGCTGACAGGTCCACCTCTACCTGGCCCCTTCCCGCTCCCATCAACGTCGACGGCGTCTCAGACCTGACGGGTAACGGCCCACGGCGCTGCAGCGAGGTCCGAGATTTCACAGCGAAAATGCCAAACACGATCGACGCAAACGCACAAAGCCCTTCTCCTGTCATGAAGAGGATGTAGAGGTTGCAAGGGGAGGTCGTCCGTGTCTCACCTGGTTAAGAGACGCTTAAGACAGTTGGCAGGCTCGTTGGCAAGACGTTTGTGAGCGTGGCGGCAAGTGGAGGAGGTGATATAGCCTGCAGGTTGATGCTGACCTCAGAGGACTCAGATGAGACAGACAAGGATGGGCCTTTTTACCTCAAACAAGAGAGAATTGAACTGACCCTGGGGCAATATATGAGAGGTATTAGGGTTAAAAAGACATATTTTAGCTCTTAAATTAAAAATAAGACATCTGAAAGTCATCATTTGACAATATTAGGAATGTTATTCTGGACAACAGCTTCAAAAAATACTGTAATGATATTTTAGAAGTGGAACATGACATGTGAAATCTGAAGATTATTTAGATACGCAGGTCAGCACTTGTTTTCTTTAGGCCATGATTCAAATTTTGTTTAGTTTAGAGTGTGTAAGGCCTTACAACATTATAACTGAAGGATATTATGGTCGTTCCCCTTCAGCGTGTCACCATAGGAGAACCATTTCAGGGTCCTGGTGAAACACACTCTGGAGCTTCTACCGAGAACCTTTTTCTATTACAAAGGTTTTATCAAGAACCCACTAAGAAGGGTTCTACAGAGAACCTTTTTTATATTCCAATAAAATTATTATTATTAAATTATTTGGAAAGCACCTCAGGGGGTTCTACTGAGAAGCATTTTATATTTCAATTGTTTAGAATCCACATTCTTAAAAGATCCCTGCCTTCAAAAAAAGAGTTTGTCAGAAGCAAATGGTTCTGGGTACAACCTTGGACCTTCAGGAAGAACTCCAATTTCATGCAAAATTTAACCACTCGAGAATTGGAAAAAAAATGGTCAAAAATCTCTCCAAAATACTACACCGAGACACTTAGACCTTTATTTTTTTATTTTGGCACTTGATTTTCTCTTAAAGGTTGATTTGGGGAAAGTAAATCTTAATTTTAAAAGCCTCACAGAGCAGATAAAACTAAAAACAATGTATTTATCCAGGTTTCAAGAGAGTTTTGTTGCCACATAATATCATAAAACACCTATAAATTTCTGATTTTCTCTGAAAGAATCGTTTTGTTAAAGTAAATGTTCATTTTAAAAGCCTTGAAGAGCAGCTAAATCTAAAAACATATGTATTCATCTGGGTTTCAGAGTTTTGTTGCCACATAATATTGTAACACACCTATAAATTTCTCACACAGGCTTATAAAAGCCTACTGCTCATCTTAGTCGACAACCATTTTCCCTGGTTTTTCCCTGGTCCCTGATGTATCGTTGACTATACATCATGTGACAGTGAGTCTATTTGTGTCACAGCAGGTTGGGGAAAATGTCAGAAACGAACATGTCTTCAGCTCCTCCACACATCTGCTAAACAAGAGGCAGGAAGCTCCCCTCTCCACGGCGCTGATGACGAGATTCATGCACACAGATTGTACTGAAAGAAATCACATTTTCTCATCAAGATGTTGAAGCTTAAAGTTGGTTTGTTGTCAGTGAAGCAAAGGTCTGCAAGTTGTTTCAAAGCTGACTACTAAATATAAAATAAATTAAATGAATTAAATATATAAATAAATGAAATTAAATTAATTGTAAACTATTTTTGATAATCAATTTATCATTTTGAGTCACTTCTTTCAGGTTTCTTTACTCCTCTCTGACAGTAAACTGATTATCTTTGGGTTGTGGATAAAACATTCGGACATTCTAGGACATCACACTGGGCTTGGGCTCAACATTTTATGGCATTTTATGCAAAAATGATATGAATGATGAATGACGAAAATGACTGCCAGTTTGACTGATAATCATCGATTGATAATGGTTAGTTGCAGCCCTAGATTGGTTTACTGCACCTTAAGACATGGAGTCGGAGTCATACTTGCAAAAAGGACCAGGTGTGTGTCCCTCAGGGTCCCATAGTAAGCTAAGAAGTACTTATATCTATTATATCTCTACTTTTTAATAAATTTGTGATAATTTGTCTAGATAGTAGATGTGAGGAGCACTTAATTCCCACGTCGTGAGTTGTGTGTCCCCTCTTGAAGCTGCCAGCCACACCGTATATCAAGCTCGCCTCAGGCTGTTCAAATATCAGAAACCACATTCAAGCACTTTTTTGATAATCAATTAATCCTTTTGAGTCATTTTTTTAAGATTTCAGCTTCTCAAATGTGAACATTTTCTGGTTTATTTTGTCCACTACGACAGTAAACCAAATATCATGGAGGCTGTGGACAAGACATTTGTGGACATCACCTTAGGCTTTGAGAGATATTGATCATATTTCACAATTTTCTTGCATTTTATTGAGGAAATAACTAACAGATTAATCAAGAAACTGACAGACAGATTAATCAATTATGAAAATAATTAGTTGCAGCACTTGATTATTTTACTGCACCTTAAGACAAGAATTCATACTTGCAAAATAGCGCAGGTATATGTCACTTATGGCACTAAAGTAACCTAAGAAGTATTAGTACACCTCATTATGTTCAAATATCAGAAACCCACTCAAACACTATTTCGATAATCAGTTATTGGTTTGAGTCCTTGTTTAAGAAAAAATGTCCAAATACTCTGATTTCAGCTTCTAAAATGTAAATAATTCCTGGTTTATTTTGTCCTTTGTGACAGTAAACTGAATATATCTTAGATATATATATC